>NC_051169.1:123721430-124002771 GCF_013339725.1 Rhipicephalus microplus
TAAATATATCACTGTGAAGTGCGCGTTGATGGCGTTTACACGCAAACCAATGACGCCATACCCTGTTTACATCAATGGGCATAGTGTCAAATATGCACGGACGCATCGTGTTCCTGGGCATATAATCGACAGAAGTCTTTCGTGGAGCCCACATTGTGCGTACTTGAAGAAGAGACTTGCTATCTATTGTGCATATCATAAAATTCTTGTGCGGTAAAGCATGGGAACTTCTGTGGCCTCCATGCTACAGCTGTACAGGGCCCTATTTCTGGGTCTATTGCGCTACAGCTTGCCGGTACTGACTAACACTTGCAAATCGAATACTCATTCATTGGAGAGTTTGCAGGGTCAGGCACTGCGTATCTGCCTAGGACTGGCCCCGATGCGCTTCTACTTATGCCACAATCATGCTTGCCAAAGACCATCTGGTCAGGACATATATAGTTGTGGATTCCTCAGAGCACACATTCGACATGCTAGCCGTGTTCCCGACCACCACGTGGCCCTTCTAACCTTCCGAAGACCACGTGCTACGTTTTCAGACGTCATAGCCAAGCACCTAAACAGCATTCCATCAGGATATACGCCAGCTGCGAGAACGGCATGCCCTTTGTGGTGCTTCGACCAGCCGCAAGTACATCTAGAAAATCCGGGAATCAAAAAGAAAAGCAGTCACTCCAGAGTAGCATTGAAGCAAGCACACTGCTATTATTATATGAGTTGTACTTAGACCGAACGCAGATATACACTGATGGGTCCGTCTCATCCAGCAGCTCATCAGGTGCCGCTGTAATTCCGTCTGCAGAAATGACAATCAAGTTTAAGTTGCCGCATATGACTACATCTAACGGCATCAGAGCTTGCTGCTATAGGGCTGCTTTACAATATCTCGTTCAAGACGTCCAGGAAAATGGGTCATATTCTGTGATTCGAAGGCAGCGCTTCAGAGTTGCAGTCCGCCATGCGTAGGAGGAGCCATGACCAACTGTACACGAAATAAGACATTGCCATCATGAAGCTCTAGCACGAGGGCATGATATTATATATCAATGGCTGCCTGGACATATCAATATTACCGGAATCAATTAGCCGATGATGCAGCCCGCTCAGCCCATGAAGAAACACGTGTAGTCCCGATTCCTCTATCAAGGAATGATGCAGCAAGACAACTTTACCTGCTGGCTCGAGATCTCACACTCACGTTCTGGTCGTCTACCACTTCCAAAGGTGTCATATTATGAACTGGATCCTTCGCTCAAGCTAAAGCTACCATCACACTTTCCCGCTCCGATGCGACACTGTTATGCCGCCTTTGGTTGGGTGTTGCATTCACAAAGGCGTACTCCTTTCGCATTGGTATGGCAGACACTTCTACATGCGACTACGGCGGAGATGAAGAGACCATCGAACACGTCCTGTGCAGCTGCGCTTGCTACGACACACAGCGATGCCAGCTACGGATGGTTTTGAATCGACTTGACCCCCGGACCATTTTGTGTGCAGAAGATACTAGGACCTTGGGCATCTGCTTCAGTTGCTCAGAAAGCAACTAAAGCACTGGCTACTTACCTTAGTCAACAAACCTGAGCGACCGCCTGTAAACTGTGTGTGCTCCCCGAGTGTGCTCGTGATTGTGCGTACCTTCTCATCTTTCTGCAACCTCTTTTCTCCCCTTTATCCCTTCCCCAGTGCAGGGTAGCAAACCGGATGTGCGTCTGGTTAACCTCCCTGCCTTTCCTTGTATCTTTATCTCTCTCTCTCTCTCTCTAAGTCACACTGAACAATAGAAATATCACGCTTATTACTTATTTTACAAAAATAAACACAATTGTCAGTGACTAATCTAATGTAACTATAAGAGTACTGAGTTTGTCAATATTATAAGCTGAACATATCACTTGAAAACATATTCAGCGCTATGAAACATGTACGGAAGGGAAACGAAAACACGTCCGTGTTCGCTAGTGGCTACTATACTTTCGAGATTTATTAACCAACAAGCTCAAAAATGGCAATGCTAGAAAAAACAATGGACCTAAGACGCAGCCCTGAGTAGCAGCCGACTTCACGTCGCAACGCTTTGCCGAATAATATGGAGTAATTTCAGCAAGAAATTTCACCCCGTCCCTTTCTGTTTACCTAAGTATTAAACCAGCTGTCATGAATTGAATTTGAGAAAAAGTAATCTTTAAGAATTGTGCTTTCAATTAACAAACTGCATATATCATGAGAAAATTGAATAATGAGAAGAAACTATCCCCGAAATCAAATATCTGGTTAAGAATTCTTATGCAAGTAGTCAGTGTCAAAAATCTGTGAACTCCTCATTTCACAATTTTTCTATTCTTGAATGAACAAGCCGTCAA
The DNA here is from genome assembly GCF_013339725.1 of Rhipicephalus microplus. Lineage (NCBI taxonomy): Eukaryota > Metazoa > Arthropoda > Arachnida > Ixodida > Ixodidae > Rhipicephalus > Rhipicephalus microplus. The sequence goes on from NC_051169.1 coordinate 123,723,797, forward strand.
CAAATCAGGAGTCTCGCTCTTCATTTTCACTGATAATATTCCAATACCGGGCCAGTTCAGTTTTACAGCGAGAGCTGTTAGAAGATCACAACTCGGGTTAATCGTAGTTGCATGTTTTCCGCTAACCGCCGCCACCGCCATCGACGGTCCTTACCACATGCACAAAATTAGAAAAGAAACTTTGCCACCATAAAACAGTCGTGCTTCAACCCGGGTCCGCTGGGTGCCAGCCCAATAATCTATCACTGAGTTACGCCAGTGCTTGTAACTTCTCGTCAAACTTGCCTTAGGCAGGCATGACCTAGCACCGATGGCACAAGGGGCTTGAACCCGGGTCCGCTGGGTACCAGCCCAGTTTTGAAGACAATAGTCTTTCTTGGGGACCTTCGACGGAAAAAATTTTTGGTCTGTCTGTTTGTCTGTCTGTCTGTCTGTCTGTCTGTACACTTGTCTGTTTGTCCGCCCTAAAGATACCTCAAACGGCACCAATTGGCCAATCCTATCTGCAGCCCCCACCAATATTGCTTAGGGTTTAGCGTTCAATCGTTGTGCGATTGTCAATTAAAAAGCAAATATTTCGCATATCTGAGGCGCCATAACAACATGCCTATGTTTTGTATGTCTGCCTTTATACTAGGAAAGGCACACACAAGTAACTCCAAGGACTGTTGCGTTTAACGCGCTGCGCTGACAGTGCAACGCGATGCTCAAGAAGGTGTTTCCAACGCTTTGCTACGACGGCAAGAGTAGTGTCACCTGCCCATCGCTTTGCATTCTACACCTTAACGCCTCCGAGATTGGCGCACCATCTTCTCCGCGGTCGCGCACGCCTTCGTTTTCGAAGATAACTGCCAGAAGGCGCTCGTGCCTAACGTGCCTAGATGACTTGTTCGCCTCCATTACACACTCGAGGCCACTCTAACGCAGCGCCTTCAAATACCATTCCACCATTTGCTTGCGCAGAACATCAAATAAACGTTTTCTTCACTCCCTCCGACGCAATACTATCGTCTTTCGACGACATTTACAGTGTAACATGCGGATTCAGGCCAATTTTTATACATAAGCTTTTTTACGTTATTATCTTGACCTAATTCTCGATTGCACATGATGTGGCATGTGGGAACGATATTGTTCTTAAAAAAATTGGCAGCCTATCCACGGAGTGAAAATGAAGAGTGGGGCGAAGCATTCATCCGTAAATTCGTTCTTGCTTTCGTCCGTCCATGCGTCCGTCTGTGTCACCGCCCGTGCGTCCATCCGCCCATCCGTGCGTGCGTCTGTTCGTGCGTACGCACGTTCATCGGTGCGCCCGTCCCTGCTTTCGTCCATGCATCCACTCCTGCGTCCGTTCATGCGTCCATCCGTCCGTGCAGCCATCCGTGGGTACGTCCATGCATCTGTCTGTGTGTCTGTTCGTACACCTCTTCAACACTCCAAGTACTGCCATTTCGCATCTTTTCATAATATATTCCCATACAGAAGCACCGCCATCCAGCGGACATTCCAAGGACTGAACGAGAGGAGGAACACGTACACATTCTTGCGGCTTGCGCTTCGTATCTACTTCCCACCTTTAACCACCTCGAGTTCATTCATGGTATATACTAGTTCATTGTATTCATGACACTGCGGCTCAGCGCTCGCTAAACCTTTCTAAAATTAAGGAGTTTACACCCAGCGAGTATAACGTAAGAACCCTTTCTTGTCAGATAGTGCTCAATGTACATGCCAATCGCTGCTAATGGGGATTGCAGCGTGCGCTTTAACTAAAAGCCGAATGCTCCTGTCTCTCATTCTCTATTAGCAGCCATTGGCATGTACATTGAGCACTATTTTTTATTGTTCAACAATACACAGAAGAAATCTCTCACCGGCACCACCTTGGACGTCAAAATGTTATACTTGTTATACTACAACGGCTACGAGAGACGAACGGGTGCCGCTATAAGAAGCTTCGCCTCTGAAAAACGCCCGGCCTGCGTGGCAGGCACAGCACACTCACAGCGAAAGTTAGAAAAGCGGCCTTTCAGAGCCTTCTCAGAACTCTCATTGGGTAACTACTGCCAGCACATTTGCTTGGTATCTAGTAGGGCATTAACAATAAACTTTTGGGTAGTAGTTCGGCATTCGCTATGCTATCTTTCGTCATTCTTCTTAGAAGCGTGGTATCCGCTAAACACTTGCTAGGAATTTTGTGCCAATTGTCGATGCAGTGGCTGACGACGATTAGGAATTATGGCTGAAGTGGGTATGCGCCACTGTTAATGGGGAAACAAGAAAAAGCTTTGTAATGGGTTGGAGCATTGGACGGCCCACTCATTACGTCAATCGCATTGTGCGTCGACTGGTTGTTCTTTCGCTGTTGTAAAACACTTTATAAGTCGTATTAACACGATTGCTTTCCCGACATCAAGCCTGCCTAAGGCAAGTTTGACATCAAGTAACAAGCACTGGAGTAGCTCAGTAGTAGAATATTGTGCTGGCCCCCAGTGGACCCGGGTTCAAGCCCTTCTGTGATTTTTTCTAATTTCGCGTGAAGTGGTTACGGACACCGGCAGCGGCAGCGGACAACATATGACTGAGAGTGACCCTAGTTGTGATCTCATAACAGCTTTCTCCCCGCCGCGGTGGTCTAGTGGCTAAGGTACTCGGCTGCTGACCCGCAGGGCGCGGGTTCGTATCCCGGCTGCGGCGGCTGCATTTCCGATGGAGGCGGAAATGTTGTAGGCCCGTGTGCTCAGATTTGAGTGCACGTTAAAGAACCCCAGGTGGTCGAAATTTCCGGAGCCCTCCACTACGGCGTCTCTCATAATCATATAGTGGTTTTGGGACGTTAAAACCCCACATATCAATCAAATAACAGCTTTCTTTGTAAATAGGTACTCCAAGCAGCCCAGAATGTCAGGTTGGCTGAAGTTCGCGTAAGACAGCCGCATTTCAGTGACGGTGATTTGGCTTAAAAGTTATCAATGTTAGAAAGGCATGACGTTTTTAACACGATAGCGTTAAGTAGCTCGTGTCGCAGGAAACCCGCCACCGGCGTCGACCCCATAAGTTGTGAGCGCAAAACCGTCTCTGCGTCTGTGACCAAAAAATCAAGTTACTGAGATGGCCACGGGAGGCCGCTACTCGTCCGAGCGTTCGCGTGCAATTACAGTGAGCAGGCCGCGCACATCGAATAAAAAAAAAACGCTCAAGGTCACGAGGCGCGGTAGTTTCTTTGCCCTGCCACCCACCTCTGCTTAGCTGCTTCCAGCGCTCACATTCGGACGAGAGAAGAGATAATGCATTTGCAACATGCGACCAAGTTTGTAACTCCACTCGCACTTGACAGATTCCTAAAATTTTTGCGGCGTTGAATTCGTGAGTCAACAAGCTCATCTAGTGAATTCATTCCATGGTCACTTGAAAAAGTGTTTCAGGGCCCCAACGCATTTCGCTCGACAGGTATTAACGATGAAAACGAGCCCATTCGGTGATAATAGAGGGCGTTGGTTCAATCTACTGTGTGCGTGATTGTATGCGTGCGTGTGTATGTAACAAAACATATGAATAAGTATGTACTTTGTGGTTGAAGGGTGGACAAGGGGCCAGATTTTGCTGTCGCGTTCAAATCCTAAAGGCGAAGCTTAAGTGTCCCCCAATTTTTTTGCAAGTATGCAATGTGCTTGTTAGTAGGTCGAATGTCAACTGCCACTTATCAAGTAATCTTGAACGCTCGCTTTACTCTTCTACAAATATAACGTATGGAATCAATTCCGCATTTTAATAAGCTTTATTATGAAAAAGCTACATAACCCACGTTCTAATTGTCTTTTGTGGTGTTCTGGTGAGGTTTATATGAAATAGTGCATAATTATTCATTGAAAGCAGCCTTTATTCAAATGGGGCTCTTGCAATCTAGAATAAAAAATAGATTTCGTTGGTATTTTCTTTTTAGCTCTTTCTTACTTTGGAGAAACTACGTATTGTTATGCCTGCGAGTCCACAGCGAACATCCATGCTTCTGAAAAAGGCAATCTGTGTCAAGGCCAGCCTGCGAGCCCGCCTGACGCGAACAACTCTACGGCGTCATCACGTGGCGGTGCCTTTCTGCCGCGCAAGCACAGTGAGTCACCTCAGCCAGCGAGCCCGTCGAAGCAATCGGCGCCTTCCTGTCTGGCGAGCCTGACGCAATGCGTGGCGGCGTCACTCGTCCTAGGGTGCAGCCACGTGCTGCGCAGCGGCTCCAGATTCGATGAGAATGACGCGGCGCAGCGACGACCCCTTTGAAGGATTCTGACCTTACGACCAGCGTCGCTTCTGGTTGGACATTTGGTTATTCAAAGAATCCACCTGGTGCATATAAAAAAAGCTCTGCGGCGCGTCTCGAGCAGTAGACCTATGTGTTAGAGAGGAGAGCTCGGCTCTTCGGGTCTCTAAGCTTTCGGCCCCAGTGCCGAATTTGTAACGCCTCTGTATATATGCTGTACATAAACCTTGTTTAACTCACCGTCGTCGCGCCCACTCGTCTATCAGCTCTGCGTAGAAGCAGTAGCGAGCTGAGAAACCTACGCCACCAAACGGCTGGTGACCTTCCCGGCGGAGTTCGAAGCAGTGGCGCCTTCGGGACCATGTTGGCGTCGCCATCTTTCGAAACAGTGGTTGCAACGGTGAGATTTGTGGCGCCCTTCGTAACATCGTCGGAGGCGTGCTTCGTAACAATATACTCTGCCCCGACAAGCATGAGGCTCGCTGTCTTCAAAAAATATATTGAAACTTTAACAAAAAGTATTCAAAAGAGTTCTTTTATTAAATTGAGCATATTGCTAATGAATACAAGGCAATATTCTTATGGCCTTTGAAATTACGTAAATGAAAACCTAATTTTACCTTCACAGCGCAGTTGTTGCTAATTTTTACTGTTTTTTTACATGTAAAGTACGAGCCGAAGGAAACTAGGGTAAGGTGAATGAGCAAAAATTTCTTTTCAACATTTCAACTGAGAACTTCAAGACATCAGCAGAAATGATGTCCTCTTTTATTGTACATGAATATATTACAGTGACAGCAGGGTCTTAGCAACGTAAAGGAAACCGCCCTAACGTGTTCATCAACGCATTCTTAACAGTTTTGTGAAATCCAAAAATTTCGTTCGAAGATAAACTGCGTTTTCAATGAAAATACGCCTCAAGTTTTACAGCTGCGTGTCTCAGGGCTGTAGTTTATTCCAGCGAAAACAGAAACAATCTTTTCGTGCCAAGCGCCATGGCTCCTTCTTTCTTTTAGCGCGCGCTATGCTCACTTTTTATAACAACCTCCTTTTCTGTGTCATTTCGATTTACGAAACGCCAAACTCTATTTTATTTAGCGAATATTTTTGTTGATGCTTTATTTCTTCCTACTTATGTGCAATTGCCAAATGTATTTTCTCAAATCACTTACGAGTATGAATAAAAATTCTCTTTGGCAGATACTAAGCTTCGGGTGGAGATACATTTCAGCAGACAGATTTTAGTGGAGCTTACTCAGGCTACCAAAATATGGCGGATCTTACGAAAAGGCTTCCTTCGCTGTTGCAAAGTTTATACCACATAATATACCACGGCTGTCCATACTCAGGAGAACACCATGAATTCTTGAATACATATCATAAACTCACTCAGAGATATACATGAAAAAACATAAAATCAGATATGGCCAAATATGTTAAACGGGCCATGAGTACGAATTAAAAAAAATCAAAATATAAACCTCGTGTAAATAAAATGGCTATGAAGGAGTATTCAATCGTTCAATTCGAAGTGGTTCATCTCGACTATGTTAAAATTAAAAAGAAAAGTGAAGGCGTCAAAAGAACCCAATCTTCTGGTCGCCGTGGAGGCGTGCACGCGTTTTGCGGTGCCAAAACTGGAAGAGAGGACGCGAAATGTGCCATAGCGCTATCAGAGAAGGAAATCTTAAAGAATACCTCTGTCATTGATGTGGACAATGAACCAGCATTTAAAAGTCGAAAGCGACGTAATTGGGCGATTGAAAGAGGCATTGTACTTCAATATTCGGCACCTTACCACACTGACGCTAAATCTCTTGCCGAAGAAATAAATAGAGATCTCAAAATGTACATGAGTTATACCAACATTTTAAGGGGCTGGAAGAGCGCTCTGGAAGCGGCTGTGCATCACCATAACAGGTCTTACATCACTGGTATTGGATGGAGCCCGCATTTTTCTCCATTTATTAGTGTTCTTTGTTACTAGCCGGCAAACAGATTGGTTTAGTTGGCAAGATTGCTTTAAACGAACACCCTAAGACTAAATCCCTACGACAGAAATACCGAAGCACAAGAAAGAAGAACTTTGACCGTGACGATTGCTGAAAGAAGCCGATGATTGACACCGGATCAGTGATACTGGTTAGAAAAAACAGGACTCCAAAACTCTCTTCACCGGTGCCGTATTGTGTGGTTAAAACTACTAAGCAACAAGGACTGCTATGGACTCTGTATTATGCTGGACCAAGTGGAAAGACGGAGGAGGCATCAATCGCAAAAGAGATACCTTATTACCAGCGTGACAGGAATAACAGCTCGCCGGGAGGTTGTAGTGATCCGCATCACTAGCGCCAGCAACAGGAGGGCGGAGACCAAGACAGGAAGGAAGAAGAAAGAGCAATAAATTCTGCAGGTGGAATCTCCTAAATATTTGGGAGTAAATCATTGTAGGTATATATTCCCATTCTCTTAACTGGTCTTTTTCGTTGGGATCGACTACCACATTTCACCTTCATTTCAGAAGCTGAAGTGTTGGCAATAGTTCTAGAGTGGCAAAAGCTACCTCTAAATGCATATACACGATCATAATCATGAATTTTTTATCAGTACGTACGTCGATTATGGCGTCAACAAATATATGGCCTTAAAGACACTCCTTATGCTCGTTCCTCCTCAGCTACAGCTACTGAAATCAGTATGGGTGCCTGGTTTTTGCGGCTTAGAAGTAAATGAAATCACCGACTCTCTAACGCGAGCAGCATGGCATGGTTCGGTACTATCAGTCCTTCCTGAAGTGGCCACTATAACTACGACAAGATACAGAAAACTTTTGCTTTGTGCAGGTGGTATAAAAGCAATAACGTCCACACCACAATTTACTCACGAGTGTTGAGAAAAATGTATTGGTGTCCTACAAGAAAGTTTTAAGCATAATTACCCAGATCTCAATGTCATGTTTGGCCGCTAAATTTCTATTCACATAGGGCTGGTCTGGCGATATCACCGCTATGCAACTTTTCTTCAAAATGAGAAACAATGGAGCACTATTTTTATCAAGTCGCCAATAGAAATTGCTCAGAAAATTACTTTTAGTCATCGCATTCGCTACCCAGGGGCTGAACTTCACGATAGAAAATATACTTCGGTGCTTTGGATGTGGGCTTCAGCCACGAGAACATTTTGATGCAGTTTGTAAAAGCCTTAATGAAACTTTTGAATTAAACATTTAATTGCGTGAGCTTTATTTTTGCAGAAATACTTCGACATAAACAGGAGCTTTGTTTACCCACACTGATTTCAATGCAATATAATGAATGCATTGTCTAGTCTGAACCCGTGACAAACAATTATTGCACTCCGTACATTCTACCTAGGATGTCTTTTTCTTCTTTTCTTTCTTTAGGGGAGGTATTGATAATAAATATGAAAAAAAGTATCACAAAAATAAGTCATCGATTCTTGGCTGATCCCCCTGAGTGGGTACGAGCCATCGCTGTAGATTCACCTTCTTCATCATTAAAAAGGATGCAGCCGCAATGTCTGCATAAAAGCTTTGCAACTGTTTCTTTAAAAAAAAAGTCTGAAACAGGTAGTTGCGTGAAGGAGATGAATTTTAGGCCTTCTTTTCATTTTCACGTCGAAGCCGTTACTTACTTTGAGCACTTAAGAAAAGCTTGAATGGACGAATTCGACCTCATTATATAATAACCACCCCAAAAATTGCCCTAATAGTTTCTCGTAAAGTTGTCTGTGCACTACGTTCAGTTGTGCGTCGCCAATTATAACATCGCCCATTATTGCGAGAGAGGAACGCCTACGCACAAGCGAATACATAGACATAGCAATACAAATACCTCGAGAGGCCTGCATCTTCTTGCTTGTTAGGACAGCTTTTTTGAAACGTTCCGGCAGATGCCAGGCACCGCGACAACCATACTCGATCAATGTAGCCAGCTCGGAACTAGCTATTATGCTTTGCTCGACTTCGAGCCATGTGTTACGAGGCATGCTGACTTCTTTCTGTGCCAGCGCCTGCAGTACTCACTATTAGGTGACACAGCATTAAGTGCCGGCCATCAGCTGTGTGGTGCTAAAGAACAGTTTCTAACCCCTATATAGCCTCAAAGGCAGTGGACGAGGTCGAAGCACGTGAGAAATTCTGACAGCTATCTGTCTGTGTAAGGAAGTGAAATATTCCAGAATGAAACCTGAATGAAGTAATAGCAGGGATGCAGTATATACGAGCATGTGGACAAAGCCTTCTCGGTTTACATGCAAGGAATGTTCAACGTAACCACTAACGCAAAAACTAAGTTGTCTTGGCTTTTAAAAGTTTGCTTTAAGTTGAGAAAAATCAACTTACAGCGACTTGTCCTTCCGGTCAGGAAGATGCTCTTGTATTAGCCTGTACATTTTGCGCTATCAAAATTTTGTCGGCAAGCTCGCACTCTGTCGGTCTCCATGGCTACATATATTTTGTCGCCTCATTTGTTTTGGTATAGTGTACAGTCGTTGATTGAGGCTGAAAAAAAAACATGAGGAGCGCTGTGCCTTCTACTCTTAACGTTATTTTTACCGCCCCATTCACGCTTCCTTGAACTCACCTGTATCTACGGTTAAAAAGCTGCATAGACGAAAATATAAGGACTCGAGGGTGCACGGCTGTTTTTATAGAGAAAGTAGTCTTCGACACCAAACGTGCGAAACACGTCTGATTGGTCAATGCAAAAGTGAAAAAAGTATTACGACAGGGTTTATGGACTAGTTTTTCATACGACGGCTGTAGACGAGAAACAAGCCACCTGACTGTAAAGCAGTAAAAAACAGAGTACACTAAAAGCTCCTAATTCGGAACCCATATTTTCATAAAGTCATATACCATGACATGTGACCTAGCCCCGTTAAGCATACGTATTGTTTCTTGATAACAAACACTGGAATTTGGTCCCGTTTCGCTGCTACCCGGTTAATTCAGACAATACTCTGAGTACAACAAGCATGAAGTTCCAAACGTGTGCGACACACAGGAGTGACAAGGGCTTTTTCAAACAACATATCTGTCTCCGAGGCAGTACTTTGGTTACGGCTTCGGCTTTGAACGTGCCCTGTCACAGAACACGTGCATGTTGAACGCGGCTGAAGAGGAAGTGCTTCAGCCTTAGTACGCATGCTGTAAAAATCTACATTATTCTGGACTTTTGTTCAGCTGCCGCGCAGATTTTCCGGGGAAAACATTATTGTCATGCCCCCGTGATAGTGTTGTTAAAGCGTTACGTTAAAAGTATTGTTCAGAGAACGTTTTTGTGCAGGACACGGGAGCTTGTAAGCCATGGCGAAAATCCACAACAGCCTGCGAAGCCATCTCCTGCTGATATGGATTAATCTGTCTGGGACAACGCCCACTCGGATGTGACTGCCTGTGCGATACCAACGTCTCGGACCGAAATTCAGTGACTCTTTACCTTCCACGCCAGCTCCATGGCAGCATAATGGGCTGACCTTTATTTGGCAGCTGACTGCCCCGCTGCTGCAGTGCTGCAGCAGGTCATGGCAATCTTCTGCGACTCCCAACTATCCCTGCAAAGCGCTGCTGCAACCACTTAAACATGCGCTCACTGTGGCGTTGCAGCACGCCAAGCTAACCGCAATCAAAGCTAGTAAAAAGCAAGTGTCTCTCCACTGGCTTCTCTCCCGCAGTGGAATAACTAAGAACGACGAGGCCGACGCAGCCGCAGTAGTAGCCTTGCTGAAAAAAATGATTCCAAATCTGCATGTTACCGCACAAAAGTCGCCGAAACACGATAGTCTTGCGTCTGGAGAGAGTGAACAAAACGTTTATTTGATGTTCGGCGCAAGAAAATTGGTGAATAATGTTCTGGAGGCACTGCGTTAGAATGCCTCGAACGTGTAGCGGAGACGAACGAGCGCATCGAGGCACGTTAGACACAAGCGCCATCTGGCAGTTATCTTCGAAAACAAAGGCGTGCAGCCCGCGGAGAATGATTCGTGTCAGTCTCGAAGGGAATAAGGTATAGAACGCAAAGCAACGGGCAGGTGCCACCACCGTGACTTCGTAGCAAAGCGTTTAAAAGTCCTTTCTGAGCATCGCGATTTACTGTCAGCGCAGCGCGATAAACTCTGCATTCCTTAGAGTTACTTGTGTGTGCCTCTTCTAGTATAAAAGCAGACATACAAAACTTCGAAGCGTTGTCGTGGCCCCTGAGATATGCGCAATAATTGCTGTTTAATTGACAATCGTATAGCTATCAGCGCTAAACTTCGAGCAATATTGGTGGGCGCTGCGGATGGGGTTGGCTGTTTTGTGCCGTTTGAAGTAACGTTAGGGTGGACAAACAGACAAATGTACAGACAGACAGACAGACAGACAGACAGACAGACAGACAGACAGATCAAAATTTTTCCGTCGAAGGTCCCCAAGAAAGACTATCGTCTTCAATACTCCCGACAATGCTTGTGGCAGCTACTACCGACGGTTCACAGTAACAAGCGGGTTACAAGTGGTGATCTGCCACCACCCCTACGAAACACTGACCTCAAGAGACGGCAGCGGTGCGGCTGCTTCATTGGCGCAACGGCAGCGCCTAGCTTGCTGCACGCATGTGCACAGCGCGTCATGGTAATCTGGGTTGCAGTGCTAGCATGAAAGTGCCTCAAGTAAAGCGTATGGCGCGTGAGAAACGGAAGGCAAAGGGGTAAAGCACGAATCCTCTCAGCAACACCTGTTCGCCTTAAGTTTCTCGCCTTCTGTGCGCTTTTCTTCTAGCACAGTCGTACTTGCGCTGCAACTCCTATTAACAAGAAAATCAACCAAGTAGACCAAATAGCTGTTTTATGCCAAGGATTTTGTGCGTGCGTGTGTGTCGGTGTTTTTCTCTTATTTATTTTTTACTCTCCCTTTCTCTTTCAACCCCCTATTCCCCAACCCCAGTGTAGGGTAGCATACCGGATACTAGCATCTGGTTAACCTCCCTGCCTTCCTTGTTTCTCGTTTCTCTCTCTCTCTTATGCCATGGGTCACTCTTCGTGCCAGGCATGCCGAAGAAACGCGGGAGCACATACTTTGTTCTTACCCTGCTCTTACCTGTGAACAATGCGAGATGGTGCACCACTACCTCTTGCACAATCTCTTCACAGCAGTTACATTGTTACAGCTGTTACATGTTACTACTGTGGATGATTTATTTTTCCTTGCAAGGTCTATAGCATACCAGCCCAGAGAGCCTTTCTCGAGTGTGCGGCTTCTGCAGACATCAATTTCGTATAGACGAACGCCTTGGCTTCTCCTTATGCTGCTTGTACTAACCAGATACTCTCTTGTCATCTACTCGCCCCTTACAGATATCACCTCTCTTTCTCTCTGTCGACTTGACATCTACCTTCCCTATCCCTGAAGGCGCTTAGCAGTGTCGCCATAAAGTGGGAAAAAATGACGTCTGTTTATTTTCTTTCTCTTCTTTATGAAATCTCTCTTTTGAGTGGCGATCACAAGTGAACATAGTTGCAAATTACGATAATCGCGGCTATCACACACTCAGCACTTTTTCTGTGGCTTTTTTCCCTCTACATTACAATGACTGGATAATTTCGTAGCTTCTGTGCGTTGTAGTAAATATTTACAAAGCCTCACATTAAGAGTAAAATTTTCTCATTTATACATTTCTCTATATACCTATTACTTGGACGCACTTTCGAAATTCATTCTTGTAGCAACTCATAACCACAATCACCATCCATCAACAATGAAGATCAGATTGTGGCCTGTGCTTGAGTACCCTAGGTTTCCGCGGTGCATCTGCACATGTTGCCTCGTCTCTTACAGCTAGGCTAAAAATATCTCCCACTGGAAACAAAGCAGTAGCCTGGGAGATCGAAAATCTTTCATATAGAGTTAGCCGCAAGAAAAGCTAGACTAACCATTCAGCGAAGCTGAAATACGGTACGCTCTACAGCAACTCAATGGCAGATTGCTGCCAGGGCCAGATGGCATCGACAATAAACTGCTACGAAATTTAGACAATAAATCAATAGTAATCATTACTAAGAACATAAATGAGGCATGCGAAACGGGTACCGCGCCACAATAATGGCGTAGGGCCAAGGTTTCGCTCAACCCGAAACCTAGAAAACCGCTGAGCATCGATAACTTAAAGCCGATATCACTCACATCTTGCGTTGGAAATGTAGCTGAGCATGCAATACTCAACCGTATCACGGACCACATTGAGAACAATGGGCTCTTTCGACACAACATTATTGACTTCTGCAGGGCACCGTCCACACAGGACGCCATGTTGATGTTAAGAGAACACATATGTTACGGGTTCCTCCAAACGCCTAAAGCCATATTATCCCTAGGCCTGGCCAAGACCTTTGACACAGTAAGACATGAACACATGCTGGGTGAAATATCGCAAATATCGCAGAGCAAAGAAATCCTTATTGAAGAACAGAAAGCTCAAATCTACGTATCCTTGTTCCCAGCCCACATGGGACAGTTACCGGGAGTTGACCACTGCAATCCCAACGAAGAGGTCAACCACCTGGTGCGTGAGCTCACGCGCCGCGCCGCTGACAACGACCTCTCGAGCAGTGGGCGGTACGAAAATCTCTGCAGCCGGGACAAAGCACCCACATACCACAAGATCACTTCACATTACCGGGGACAAATGCGTGCCTTTCCAGCACCGCACCCAAAATTTAACAAAGCACAAGCTCTTACTCTAAGAAGATTGCAAACACGTACGTACATAACGCCATCCACCTTACACAGAGTCGACCCCGACACACCACCCACATGCTCCCTTTGGAACCATCCCTATTGCAATTTTGAACACATGCTTTGGTTGTGCCCTACCCACATCGCACCACAACTAAGTAGCCAAGAGGCTTGGCAGGAAGCCCTCAAGAGCAACGAATACAAGCAGCAACTACAGGTGGTCTAGAGGGCCCGGGACATCGCTACAAGCCTTCGCCTGCCAGCGCCATCCTAGGTGGAGCCTCCAGGTTGAATTAAGGGTCGGAACAGTCCCTTCTAAGCCTCCTCAGGATATGTGTAAATAAAGTCAATCTCACTAACTCTGTTAGCAGCGCCAGGCACGCTTCCTTCGCGATATATCTTTTTCTACTTAGCCGAGGAGCCATAGAACTCCTCGGGTAACAGGTGGGCGACGAACTTCGAAGTGCCACTCATTCTTACAATTCGAGCTTTTTAAGAAATCCCATATTTCCTGGCCTCACGGGTCATAAGAGACGTCGTCATCCTTATGCTTGCATCGCACAAATGTGCAAGCCGCCATTAGGTCGACAGCGTCAACATTTATTCATGCACGCGCGAATGGCCGTTGGGCTCTGCGGCAATTGCTGCGGCTAGAACTGCAATGCTCTTCTCGGTTGGCTGTTACGTAGTTTTCCTCCTTTTTGCTGTCCACGCCACTGATGACCGTGGCGATATGGCAAGTCCTCCATTTCAACGACGATGCTACTTGGGCCAACTTGGGCTTTAAGGAGCATCAGCCAATGCAACCACCGTGTTCAAATTGCAGCTGCTCCGATTTGTGGAAACCGTTAGAGCGCGTCTCGGGCAGAATGTATTCGTAGTGATCCATATTGTTTTCGTTTTTGTTGCTACGATATAGTTACTAGTAGGCACCCATTTTGCGGTGGGATATGTTTACTGAGCGGAATTTGTCTTTTTTGTCTGTAAACGCGTGGAAAGCATTCAGCACTAGTTCAAAGTATGCGTTGAGGCCAGCAAGGTTCAAATTATATTCGTAAAATATACTTACACAACGTGATTTGTTGCTTTGTGCTCTAAGTGAAAAGGCCGATAATATCTAGGTTACAAAAGGTTTCATTCTGACAATGACTCGTCAAATTCAAATAATGTCGAAGTGGGGTAACTGTTCGACGCTAGCCTCGTCTCATCTCTCAATACATAACTTGCGGATATAAATCTAATAACAATATCCGATGTTTTACGTTACACAACATCGACCTAATTAGTAGAGACCTTAGTGGAGCACCCCGGAATTTTTTACCGTCTGGTGTTCTACTGGCTTCTAACAGTTCACCTCCATCGAAATGCGACTTCTATGGGCGGGATAGTACGCGCGACCTTCGGGTTAGTAGGTTATCCCCGTAGCCAACGTTTCACAGTGGTGAATGAAGATGTACTTGCGTCTACGCCACAGAGTATATATTGCACAAGACATCACATCCTGCCCACACGTGGTGGCCTAATTTTTAGGGGCACACAGCATCAGTGGCACTGTGAAAATTCGGATTCGTCACGTGAAGTGCAATTTGCATGATGTAGTTCTGTAACAAAGTATTTAGACTTTGCTACTTGTGAAACATCGTGTGATGCGGCACCGGATGTCATTCTATTTGCTCTGTGACTGAGCAGAGTGCCGAAATTCGTACATTTGTAGTACTAACCGACCCACCGTACTATGGTCTAACCTTTGAAGCGAAAGAATTGTAACAAATATATACGGTGGCTGTCAGCATAATATTTGGATAGTGTGTTCTATAGGTGCCGACATAAAACACTTTCAACACATGTTGATAGTGTGATAAGCACTTGCAATTACGATTCATGAAGTGAATCAATAAGCGAGATATTAAAGAATTATGCTTTTGTGAGATGTACGAGTGCTGTGGCTCGTCTGAACACAAAGTCGCAGCTCTTCTTCAAATTGGCTAGTGTCAGCTAGCAAATGGGAAGACAAACGGAGGTGGTCACTTGATTTATTAACGAAACATTCGCGAATAACTGCGCCCCAAGAAATCTCAATATAAAACCGTATTTGAAGTACTTTAAGTGGGGGCAATTGTTTGTATTTTTACATAAACAGCACAAGCAGCGATCAACCTCATTACGTAAACGCATCAAACCACGCTTTGGAAGCCACCCGTGAACAACAGAACTTCATAGAGGGAAGTCAAGCTGAGGCTCATGAGGTTTATTCACGTTATGTATCACTCCATAGGTGTAGCGGAAGTTTTGAAGGATAAGTATTTTTCATTTGCAGTTCACCTCTACATTTGTAAATTGTATGAGCAGTGCCTGAGCAATCTAGAAGAATAATTGAACAGCAGAAATTTAATTACTTTCTTCAGAGGTGATTCACTGGGAATTGTACATAAAGTAGAAACAAATATTCACAGTAACTCGATTTCTTCTAGCATATGCGGCGTATTTTGCAGCGGGGGAGATGGCGTACTGTCTTCGAGTAGATTGCATAGTTTTCGATGTAGACTCGGAGAGAAAATGTGGTCTGTGTGAAAATGAAAACTTTACCGTTGCATCTTCTGAGTGCCCTTCGGAAATCAAATGGGTCTCCTAGGCCGCCAAAAGCAATTACCAGAACGCAAGCTTTTGTTTGCTATCAAAGGCAAAAACTGATGGAAAAGTTTTTGAAAATCCCATTTCGAACGCCGCCACTGTTGCAGTTTCACCCAGTAACTAAAGAATGCCTTGTACATTTTGTGTATTTAGCTTTGTGATGGTAAAAAAAACGCAATTTTTCGTTATGTGTGTGAGCGAAAAAGAACTAGAAAAGCAAAAGGGAAAAATAACTATGGCCTTTGCCAAGCCCTACAGGCACATTTTAGTGCTGAAAAGCTTTAGTATGCAGTTCCATAATGGAAATAAACGCATTGCTCTTTTCTGCGGTAACTTTATGACTGATAACACTTTCATGGTTTGATACTTGTGCAAGGAATGTGCCAAAACAAATGAAATTTGCATCGCGGAAAATAGGCTTGACTTGTAGGGAGCGTTTTATTTTTTTTGGTTTTCTTTTTCAATTTTTAAATCTACGATACACCCACCAAGAAACTTATCCTGTTTGTCTATAAAAATTTTGTCAGCACGTTTTATGCCGAAAATATTTCCTTACTTTAAAAATAAATTACGAGAGAAAGAAAGTTGCCTCTGTTTTCAATTTTTATTGCAGCAATACCGTCATGCAGAGAAATGAAGAAAGATATAATATACACCTCGTGTGGGGAAACCTAAAATAGTCGTACATAAGGGTGTTTGATGGTTATGTCGCAGTTTTTGACACCTATTCGGTTACCATTTGTTCACAATGAAACAGTCAAAATGTATATGAAACAATTATTTTTGTGTCTGCTCATTGCTACCACTGATTTCAAATCGCTGAACAGATTTTCACATCTTTCATTATATACAGTGTCATTGTCGTATGATGTTTTATAATAGGCTAATTACCTTTCAATTACTCATTTAAAAAGCCCAGACCGCCATCTCGGGCTAGCGCAAGCTTATTGTGACCTGTTAACTATGACTGGACTTCTTTTATTTGAAGTCCATGTCCCTCTTTTGCGAAACAAGGATACCTAAAAGGTTTCATTGAATGATATGTAAGGTTTACATCCCCAAACAAGCATATGAAGGAGACAGACGCCGTATTGGAGGGCTCTGGAACTTTGTACCACCTGAGGTTCTTTAACGTGCACCCAAATCTGAGTACACGAGCCTACAGCAGAATCGCCTCCATCGAAAATTCAGCCGTCGCTGCTGGGATTCAATCCCACGAGGTATTTCTCCCTGAATTTGTTGTTTCGCAAATATTATGATGCGATCCACACCATAAAATACAGTTTATTCAAGGAAAGACTCTTGCAGAAGATAACGTACTATTTCTGTCAAAATTATTGGCCGGTGTCTATTGCATATCTGACTGCCTGTAACCAAAACGTCGGAATTTCAAAATGGCAATTCGCAATTTTTGCATCGGTATGTAAGTTATCAATTAACGTGCATTATTATAAACAAAACAACTATAAAGGTCTGTTTGTTTTTTCGGTGACTGCATTCTGACGACAAGCGTTAAAAACGGATGCCATGCTCAATCGAAAGAGATGCAAGGGAATTTAGGGCTAGTGGTGCCTAACTCTAAGGCACAGGGTTACGCTACGTGTTGGCAAGGCAAGCAAGCTATTTGTCGATGCGAGCACGTTGTCAAGCACCAGCTTTTCTTATATTTTAAGCTGTAATAACAAGCTACACGCAGTGCATTTTTGTTAATAATGTGGCTGGACAACCAGACAATTTCTTTTCAACCTTGTACGCACGGTGTTCTTATTGTTTACGTCTTGTATACTAACAGCTTTGAACAGCAAGATTGAGGAGTAAGGCGTTGCAAGCTTGTGCACATTCTTGAAAGTCATGTAGTTACGGAACAACAAAATTTCCAAACTGTGGTGCTATAGTATAGCATCGGCCAACGTTCCGTTAATAATTAAAAAAATGCTGGCTATTCATGCACTCACTTCTGATATAAATTATTTTAAAAAGTTATTTCTAATATTGGGATGAATCTTTGATATCGGAAAACTTCATTAGGCTGGAAGCCAACCAACACTTACAGGCTGTTTTGTGTTTGCGAATTTCAAGTAGGTTTTCCCACTGATCCGACTACAGGTAAAAATTTCTTTAACAGGCATGCATTGCTGAACATTTCTTGTATCCTGTATGAAGTATCTCTAATATACAGCTTACAATGTTCTACCTCTGCAAACGACCGCTCTTTCAATGCACACTGGTCTCTCTCCTACCCAACTGTATCCCACATCAATGTCTACAAAAATGGGTTTAACTGTAATTGGAAACGCTTCCATGGAAATAATTTGCTCTTAGAGGTGAACTGATTGTGACAACAGAGAAAATAGAAAAAGACTAAGATAGGTTGCTCATAAAAAAAACATCATTGTACTTGTTGCGGAATGATTGAGTAACAGTTTCATTGCAAGTGACATAGCGCCGCTAAAGTGTACAACTTCTAGGTAGTCGTAAAGGACGCGGATGCCCCCGTATTACCATCAAACATCGAAGCTTCTTTAGCAAGAAACCAAGCAACAATAAATAAAGATTGGAGTCCTTGAATAGAGAAATCATTGAACAGAAGTCTTTGAACAATTGAGAAATCCCTGAACAAAAAATTACGTAAACGTACATGTTATGTAAAGCTGCGAATCGAACTTTATAGAAAAAGTAGTGATTCCAGATGAAAATTTCGAAAGATACCCCTGAGCTCCAACACAATGGAAGAATGATTGAAAGTCACGCCGATTATTTCAATAGGGGATATTTCAGACAGTCTTGCAATAACAAAGGACCACTCCAACTTATTGTTGCATTCACGTGGCGTTCTATTTCAAGGCGGAAAATGGTGCCGATCAATTGCCAAGGATTGGCAAACCTATGTGTCAGAATTCGTAGCACCTTGCGTGCCCAGAACTTTACAATCATTCATCAATGTTACCTGGAAATTGTTTTTTCTCCTTTGGACAATTGCTGCGTTAGCCCAAATTGACCACGCCAGACCCACAAAGTATACTAAGATTGCTTTATTTGAGCACTGTGAGCCGCATAGTCACAGCGGTCGACGAGCGAGACCGAGATGTGGCCACGCGCTCATTAGTCGTTCCAACGATATATAATCAAGTGCGGGCATAACGGACATACGGACCTACAGGCATGCTACGCGAAGCGCTTTAATTGATAACGAAACAATTGTACAGCGATGAGTACATCGGCTATTTTTAAATGTTGATTTTCAGTGGGAAGGAGTCCATCATCGTCATCATTGTCAACCTGACTATGCCCACTGCAGGACCAAAGACTCTCCCATGTTCAGCCAGTCAACTCGGTCATGTGCTTGCTTCTGCCACTTTATTTTGTCCACTCCGCTCTTTATTGTACCTTAGTATTGTCACAATGCAGAAACAGCAGCTGTTGAATACCGGACAACTCGCTTTAAGTGTACCAGACCACTGGCAAACTGATCGGGTGAGAACCTCGTCTTTCCCTCTCGCTGCGCGTGCTGTTTGTCGTTCTCTTGGTGCTCATATTCAATTCGGCAGTATTGCACTTATAATGTTTCTTTCTATAGCGTGATGTGTCAACCTCAACTTCAGTTGAACGTTCGTGGCAATTCTCCAGGTTTCTGCTTCGTAGGTACGTGCCGGTAAGATGCAGCTGTTACATGCCTTTCTCTTGAAGGATAGAGGTAATTTACCATTATTATTCAAGAATGCTTGCCGAACAAGCCCGACCCCTTATAGTTCAGTAAAAGGAGTCCACATATTTCAGTAGGAGCGAATTCAGTCAAGCTGCTATTTCGTCCGCATGTGCAAGCATATATTGCGCTTCAGCTACACGTGCTTGTTCAGTTTGGTGATCAACGAAAAATAACATCTGGTCGGTTTGAAAACATAGTGATTCTGTCTGCTGTTCACTAAGACCTCTAAATTTATTTACTCTTCGCTACGAGCTACGCTTGATTTCTTGCAGATTATCCAGAGAGCAACATTCATATCCGTGAGCATCGTAATTAAGCACCGTGATATAATTATTTGTAGGCTAATAGTAGAAAACGTGCTAAAAAGTTACACAAACTCTCACTAAACGAACCCATGAGTAGCATGTAAAGCACCGCATGGGTCAACTGAAAGTTACGCTCCTCACGGTTATCCTGCGCGATATTAACACATCTCTGGGAGAGGAGGACACCACAATTCACTGTACTTATAGTTTCTGTAAGACGTTCCGAATTCTTGTTGAACCACAGTATGCGGATTCATCGCTACATTACCCGGGAGTAAGTTAGTTCACCGCGCGTCTGCAGAACATCGTTCCCTGACGACATCACGTGTTTCCTGATAAAGTACAAGGGGAATATGCCAAAGCCTCGTACACAGACATTTACGCGGGCTGCAACGCCCTAACATGTGAGAGTGTTTTGGGATGTTTGGGCCAGCTGTTGCGCACGCGCAGTATGGGTGGTCACGATGCACACCACTACATTGAACTTCGTCACAAGCAGCTTTGCGTCCAATACCCTTACGTATAGCTAGATATCAATAACTAGTACCACTTGTGTTTAGACTAATTTCTTCTCACATACAGTGACCATCAATGAGATTTAAGCGGAACAGAAAATGATACTCCTTAGAAAAATAACATCGTCCTAAAGGAAACCGTGATGGGATGTGAAGCAGCAGCGTTGCGCATGGTGATTCGGCGGTGGGTGCTTGGTACATCGAGTCGTCACTGACGACGACGAGGTCGAGGATTTGGCAGCGTCGGCCCTTCGACGTCGGCACTTCAGCTCAGCTTCCTTGGCTGACGTCTTGTCGATGTTGCTGACGCGTTTAAGACGCTTGCGCTCGGCTTCCTTGACTCGCGTTTCATCGGTGTTACCCACGCCTCGTCTCAATTCTCGAACGGGATTGGCTTTCTTGACTCGCATCCCTGCAGTGTTGTAGACCTTCCACTGCCGACGTTAGCGTTCAGCTTCCCTGGCTAGCGCCTCGTCGGTGTTGCAGGCGCGACGTCACCATTCGCGAAAGCAATCGGCTCTGCTCACCCTCGCAACGCTGGCGACGGCATAGTTTGGCCAATTTGCTTCGGCGCATGTTTCAATGGGCGAACGAGCTTCAGTTCTCGGTGTCCTCTTCATTGCAGATGAAAGAGGTGAAAAGGTGGTCACTCGATGCGCTCTCGAACGTTGTGAGCGGTGAAGAAGGTGAAGGGAAAGACAGGTGACACGTGGCAAGCGCGTGGCACGCGAGGAAGCGAGTGACGTCACCGCGTACAGCGAGGCAGGACGTGACTTACTTGGCTCTGCCCCAACACCTACAGTGAAGGGAGCTAAGTGCGGCGTGTTGGCAAGGAGACATGGACGGATAGTTTCACGCAAGCTACTCAAAGAGCTGCATCGCATCTAACAAATTGAGGACACGTTAGGGCACTACACACACTCAACTATAGGAGAGACATTAGCTGTTCTGGTACGAACCCTTTAACTGTTTACAAACAGAGACCCTTGATGACATCCACTTTCGTCTACCGATGTGCCTGAATAACAGCGGTGGACAACAAGAGCTTTATAAAATGGCCCGATGATTGTCTATATTTCCTTCCTATATTTGGCAAAATATATTCCTATAACTGTTCTCTTGAGCAACATAAAAATGACAAAAGATATTTTACTTTACGCACGTTTATCTTATGTGAGAAATGAAATAGAGACGTTCCTTACTCTTGAAAAGATCTGTAAAACGTGCTTTCACTTTCGACGTGAGGAGCTGACCAACTAATTGACAGGACGTGTTTTGGTGTAAAACACTACGAACCTTAAAACCGTGTATACACTGAACGGTAAAATTACAATGTGTTCTTTCGAAGGGTGCTGAATGATTTCGAGCACTTTGTACTAAACAATGGGAGCCATCGAAAGAAATTTTCATTAAAATAAGTTGTGATCTGCTGGTGATGGCAAAAATATTGCTTGAGTATCGGCCCAGCACGATTATCAGTTTTCTATTCAGTATTTGTTTGGATATACGAACAGATTCCTGGTTGATGCCGTACACCCTAATCTATTTCAACTTTCGTTGCAGACGCACATTTGTGCAAGCGAATTCTACTTTATACCGTCAAATATTTCTTCGTAAAAGTCATGCACATCGGTACCTTGGCATCAGCACTGTTCAGAAAACTGATTTTATTACGATCAAGGTGGCGAGAAGCATTATTTGATGGCACAAAGGCCATAGAATAATCAAATAGCGCTTGTAAAAGTTGAGTTTATCAAGAGATGAACATTGAGTAGATGCACCCTGTCTCAATGACCAATGAGAGAGAAGGCCTAAAATGTTTTTGAGAATCGAGGGCTGCGGTTTGACTGACGCATGGTTGCTCATAATAAAATTTGCGTAAGTCTTCAACTTCCTAATAACCTTTTTTTCCAAAATATGGTCTTAGATACTTCATGAACAATAAAAATTGATAACGAATATGTAGAAATGGCGAAGATTAACGCGTACCGCTAAGATGTTTGTGCTGCAAGCATCTGATCTTTACAACAAGGCATCATAAAGGCTTTTGCAGGTAGGACAAATCTGAGCCAGGTATGTATTAGCAGGCAAC
This sequence comes from Rhipicephalus microplus, assembly GCF_013339725.1. Lineage (NCBI taxonomy): Eukaryota > Metazoa > Arthropoda > Arachnida > Ixodida > Ixodidae > Rhipicephalus > Rhipicephalus microplus. Next base: position 123,746,038 of record NC_051169.1, read on the forward strand.
GTCTATTTGCGGATGCCCGCACGTTTGCTCAAGGGCCCACTTAGTGAAATTCCACGCAGCACAGCATAATAACAGATTCCACGCTGCAAAGTGTCATTGATCGACCTATAACGAAACTCGGCCATTTTCCCACGTCCCACGTCCTTCATTTCCTCTCTTTTGTCCCAGTGCAAAGCAGCAGCTCCTCAAAAAAAGGAAGCCATGCCTCCAAGGTTGAATGAATTCGTGTGATTTGCATTGCGGCTGTCGCCTTGTGTAGTTATTTAACACCAGAGCTAAGACGTCGCAAGCAACCTTGCATTACTCATTTCAAAATGTCTGGTCGTGCATTTTTTCGCCAACATGCGCAATTTTTCAAAGGATGAACAGTTACTGTGCCGCTTTGCTAAAGCTCGTGTACAAGTTATGCTTCAGAGGGAGCATCATTGTGTACGGCATTTCTTTTATCTGCGAACTTTCAGAACCATTCTTATCGCCACTGTGGTAGGGAAGCTATGAAGTCCTTGTGTAAAGCAATAGTCTTTTGTGCTTAGCGAACCTGGAACAATCTATGGGACAAAACCGGATACCACAAAAACGGCAAGACAGTTCAGCATGAAATATCTTTGTGCCACTTAAATTCATGCTCGCACAATGAACAAACACAAGAACAGCACATTTGCAATTAAGTTGGAGTAACTAATATTGTAACAGGGTCGTGACGTTGACGAAGGAGCAGACAGTACGTTGAAGATTCAACTGTTTCTTAGGGCGAACTTGTGCCCGGTAAACGGAAAGTCGGATTGCAGTAGCAAACTTGCACTGATAGCGATGAATGCGGCGTCGGCCGTCGATAAACTGACAAATGGCGAAGCGCGTTAGCCATTTATACACATGCCATTGAATGTTCTAGCGTTAACGCTAGCGGCGATGTAGGTTCCAGAATAAACTGAAATGTTCGCGAAGTGGGCATAGTCTTAAGAAAACGATCTACTTCACCCTCGGAGCTTTTCGAAAATTGTAGGCGCGGATTGCGATGAACGTAGTGTAACGAGGTGATAACAAAACTTAAGTAAAAGAACGCGGCATTGCCCCCCTCTGAAAAAAGCATCTTCGTGATGTTTAACAAAAGACGAATGTACATTATTAAAGACAATAAACAATAGGCACAAGCAATGAAGCCAATCAAAAACAACAAAAAAGAGTCCTCAGGTTCCATCATGAAATGGCATGAGGCGCTCGACATGAATGACTTCAGGTGAAGCACGGCGCCGTTGAGAGGTCTTAACGCCGTCGGGAACAACCTCATAGTCGAGTGGGCCGAGACGTCGCACTGCTCTGCACGACCAGAAGTACCGTCGTAGAAGTTTTTCACTGAGTCCATGACGGCGTATCGGCGTCCGTAACCAGACATGATCACCGGGCTGGTACTCCACGAAGCTTCGTCGAAGGTTGTGCCGGCGGCTGTCGGCCACCAGCTGATTCTTGACGCGCAGGCGGGTGAGTTGACGACCTTCTTCGGCGTCCTGAAGGTAGACGGTGACGTCAAGGTTTTCTTCATCAGCAACGTTTGGCAGCACGGCGTCGAGCGTCGTTGTTGTATCAGCCGAACCACGTTCAATGACACCAACACGCATGTCAGGGTAGTAGTGAACGCCTGTGTTTATTTCCGTTAGTATTTTATAGCGAAACGAGGGAAAAGGGTAAACTTTTAGTAGATAGTAAAGAAAGGCACGTGTAGTGCAACCAAGATAGCTGCCTTGCGGTCTTGAGCCTGATACGACCTTGAGCCTGATCTTCCCCTTCAACGTCGTTGACTTAACTGCTGAAAGCTTTGATCGCATCCCAGACGTTGCGCACGACGTGTTTGATGCTGCGACCTTCGCTGCGGTATAACTGACTGCAAAGGTTGTTGCGGACAACTTGGCACTACTGCGGACGAGCTGAACGTGGGAGATTCTACAGAGGCAGGTGCCTGCTCTTCGTCGTCATCTTCCCCATCGCTGGTGTCCTCGAAAGGCTCACTCGTTGCCAAAAGGTGCCGCCGACTGCGGCGCAGGAATTGCTGGTTTTATGTTCGCACATGGAGGGATCGAGGCCCCGCTGATCCAAGAACCTTTGCTTTTCTTATCCATGTCTCTCCCCCTATGCGAACGGCGTCGTTGCTTTTGAGGCCGGGAAGTACACGTCTGCTGTAGTTGTTCTGCCGGTGCTTCCTTACCCGCGTGGGAACAAGGGGTATGAAGTCCAGTATGGGTGTCCGCAGGCGTCTTTCTTGCACTAGCTCCGCTGGCGATCGCCCGCCCTCCAATGAACTTGTTCTGTGATTCAGGACGCCAAGCCAAAAGTTCTCATTCGCCGCTTTCGTCTTTTCAATATGCGCTTTATTATCTGTACACCTTTCTCGGCAAGGCCATTTGATGGTGGGTGCTCTGGACTGGATGTTATGTGCTTGAAATCAAATTGCTGAGCGAATAGCCTCAACGCACAACTGGCGAACTGGGGTCCATTATCTGTGCATACTTCGATTGGTATACCATAACGGGGAAATATAGCTCCAAATCCTTGTATGACGGAACTGGCTGTGGTGCTGGGTAATAATTCAACTTCTGGCAAGTTTGACATTGAGTCATAGTCACAGAGATAATGCTGGCCACCACACTTAAACAAGTCGACACCCACGCGATACCACGATTGAGTCGGTGTTGGACGCATGATTACATGTTCTGGCGGTTGCTTATAAGCATAAGTCTGGCATACTGAACAATTGCGAACTAGACTTTCTATATCAGAATTTAGATTGGGCCAGTATATGAACTGTCTTGCCCGGGCCTTGAATTTTCCATTGCGGAGATGCCCTGCATGAACACGCTTCAATATGTCTAATTGCATGCTTCTTGGCACCACGACCTTCGTTCCGTTTAGAAGGACTCCTTTGACCACCGAGAGTTCGGAAGCAGCCGCCTTCAAAGTACCTTCCACATCGTACCCATTCACAAGCATGTGAAGTACCTGCTGAAGGTATACGTAACATTCGGTCTCACTTGCAAGTCTTGAAGTACTTTTATCATTCACGAGTGTCGATACTACTGTGACTCCATGAACTTCGACGTCGCTTGTGAGAGGCGCAGCACCGTCTTCAGAAGCAGGTGCCCGGGAAAGCATGCCGGCCACAACCATCTGTTTGCCGGGAACGAAAATCAAGGTATAATCACATTTCAATAACCGAAAAAAGAAACGCTGTACCCTAGGCGGCATGTTAGCAATAGCCTTCTTTGATATGTCAAGCAGTGAGCGATGGTCGCTCTCAAGAATGAAAGGATACTGGTGTACGAAGTAATAAAACTTCTCGAACTCGAAAACCAAAGCCAGAGATTGTTTTTCTATCTGCAAATAACGTTGTTCGGTTTCGTTAGGAGCTCTTGAAGCGTAAGCAACAGGTCTCCAGATGTTCTCGTGACGTTGCATCAGCACCGAACTGACACCATACCGTGAGGCATCTGCCGTTATTTTCATTTCTCTGCCTGGTTCGAAAATTGCTAGAAGTGGCGACTCGCTAGGCTCCCTGCATATAGCCTGCCATTCGCTCTCATGAGTCGGTGTACACTCAAAAACAACATCGTGCTTCAACCGTGAATGCAAAATAGACGTGCGCTGGGATAGTGACGGCACATATTTGCAAAAGTAGTTGACGACGCCCTAGAAACTCTGTACTGCTTGTTTGTCACGTGGTGCCGGCATTTTGATCAGAACTTCGACCAAAGCTGGATCAGGACGTATGCCTCTGATACTGATGATGTCACTAAGAAACAAAATTTCTTCAACGCCGAACAAGCACTTTGACGCGTTGAATGTCAGTCCTACTTTTGCTGTCGCTAATAGCGCGTTTTTGAGCCTCTCATCGTGTTCTTTCTAGTTAGCCCCCCAAATGGGCACGTCGTCAACATATACACGCACGCCATGTAAACCATGAAATATCTCATTGAGCGCTTTTTAAAAAAAACTTCACTTGCCGATTAAATGCCAAAAGACAGCCGAAGAAACCGAATACGACCAAAGGGAGTTGCGAAGGTGCATATTTTAGAAGACTGCTCATCCAGTGGCATTTGATCAAACCCGGAGTTAGTGTCAAGCCGAGAAAACATATTCGCTCCGGCCAGCTCTGCCTCTATGTCTTCTTGGCGCGGCATCTGATAATGTTCTCTCTTAAGGAATTGATTTATTTTTCTCGTGTTCATGCATACCCGCCACCTGCTGTCCTTTTCAAGCACGATGACTAGTGTGGGCTTACCCTATCTGTCGGGCTGCTGACTTTTATTATGAAGCCTTACACTTCCATTCGCTATAGTTCAACGTGCAAAGGTTCTCGCGGCGCCAAAGGCACTCGTTTGGCTGGCTGAATGACGCGCATGGCACCCTCGCGAAGGGTGATCCTGTACTGGCGCTGTACAGGGCCTGTTCCTTGGAAAAGCTGGGGAACTTGATTGATGACAGTGAAAGGTTTGTTTGTTGCAGCATCAACGTTCCGTCTGATAAGCCCCTGGTCCTCCACAGCTTTCAGACCCAGGAAGGTGCCGTGATTTTTCTTAATCACGAAGAAGTCTGCGTAGATGCTCCGGTCCCCGATGGTCACGTGCGACGAAAATGTGCCGAGCTGTGTGATGACGCTGCTGTTATAGGATCGTAGAAACACGTTGCTTGCTTTTACTGGACAGGCTTGAATTTTTCGGAAAAGTGACAGCGGCATAAAGTTTGATTGGGACCCTGTGTCAATCTTGAGGTTGATGTCCTTGCCTGGAATATTTGCTTTCATGATCCAGTCCCGGTCACTGCTAATGCTTCCGATGGTGCCTTCCAAAACATCAAAGTGGTCGTTTTGGTATGGCGTCTTCTTCTCGTCCTTTACCTCGAAGGTGGCTCCGCTTGACTGGCAACATGACGCAATATGGTTATGCCCCTTGCACAAGTAGCAAGATTTTCCATAGGCTGAAAAGCGCCGTGCCGCGTAGGATCTGCTGCAACGGGAACATTTGAAGTTTCGTCTCGACGCTGCGGCAGGGACTTGAAATTCTCCGTCAGTCTTCTGCCACAGCGAGTTCGCACGGGCTGATGTTTGCGCCGCCTTACATAAAGGCTCGGCTTTGTCGAAAATAAGGCCCTTGTCCCTGAGCAGCTTCTCCCGAAGCTTCGGCGAGTTTGTACTGAACACAATTTGGTCGCGCACCATTTTGTGCATGATCATTCTGTAGTTGCAAAACTGCGCCTGCTTCTTCAACGGGCGGAAGAACTGTTCGAATGGTTCAGCTTCGCTTTGTAGTCGAGACCGGAAGACGTAGCGCTCATGAATTGTGTTCTCTTGCTTGATGTAATAGTTCTCGAGCTTGGGCACTACCGCGCCATAGTCCTGCTTGTATTTGCCTTCATCGAACGTAATATTGTTGTACACATCAAGCGCTTAGTCACCACCCACGCTGAAGAAAATAACCGTTTTTGCTGCATCTGATATTGGTTGTTCAGTGCACTCCGTGGCTGTCAAAAAGAAATCAAATTTTTGCCGGAATACTTTCTACGTTCTTCCCCCGTTGGTCGAGAGGCCCAGAGGCTCCGGTGGTTTGATGTACTCCATGCTTGTGGTGGTTTTGAAGGCTGTGCTGTAGGTACAGTCGAGTGCAATTTGAAGGTTATCACGCGAACGTCGACCGGCCAAGCATCCAGAGGCCCTAGCGGAAAGTTTAGGAAGAATAAAAATCAAGATTTCGCTTTCTTCGCTCCCTAGTTGGCTGTTTTATGCTACGAAAATCACCCCGTTGACGAACTCCTCGATTCGCTCGCAGGATTTCAAGCTGGACGGTTGTGCCCTCGCGATTTTTGACGCCAGGATGGCTCCCGCCGACTGTTTCGGCCTCCGCGTTCTCCTGACGCCGTGAAGCTCTCGCATTGTGGCGCCCTGCCCTTGGACTGCTTCGACCGGATCCCCACTTTCCTATCTCCTTCTTTTTTCCGTCGCTTGCCTGTCTATTTCTTCATCTATTTTCCTTCTATTCTTTTTATCCCTCCTTCCCCCCACCCCTATAGGGCACTGCGCCGTGTCGCCTGAAGGCAGACAGAAATTAGGTGCCTTTTTCTTCTTCCTTACAACCACTACCACCACGAACTCGTCCCCCCTTTCTCTCTATTCTAGGTGTTCCATTCGTTGCGATCAAGCGTAACTTGGTAGGCTGTTGTCTTTCCGCACAACAACAACGTTGCCGGGAAAGCTCCTGTCAACCTTCATTTGAGTGACGTGCTATGTCGCGCAAATTATAACCATCGCATCGTAATACTGACTTCACCAGCCAATAGAATTGTGCCAAATGTTTTCGCACAGGGGTGTCAATGCTGCAATGCTGGATGTGACCCCCAACCACATGTCGCAAGAAAATGCCTCGACAGCTTACATTAGAGGAACGCCGTGAAATTATTTCTTTGTGAAGGTTTATGTCCCAGCGAGAGATTTCCCATAAGCTGAACCGACCACAGAAGACAATCAACCGCATTCTTCGAGTATTTTAAGGAAAACCGTTTGGAAGATGCACCACACCAAAGGAGGCGTAGAAAAACAACTGAGGAGGAAGATGCCTTGATAATAGCTGCCGTGGTCAAAGACCCTTTCTCGACAAGAAAGAAAACTAAAGAAGAGCTTGGCCTTTACCTCAGTCTTTCAGCTATCCGAAGACGACTTTGTGCTGTCGGTCTGAAAAGCCACGTGGCGGCTAGAAAGCCGCTTTTTACCAGTGAACATCGAAGGAAACGTTTGAACTTTGTGCGTCAGTACGAACATTGGAGGGCTGAAGACTGGCAGCAGGTCATCTTCAGTGATGCATCGACGTTCACTTCTTGCTGGAACCAGCAACTTCGTGTTTGGAGAGTCCATGGCAGCCGGTGAGGTTTTCATTGCTTGCGTATCATTTCACACAGACAGCGGTTCGGCACCGCTCTTAGGTTTAGGAGCGTACTCATAATCATCATAATCCGCAGCAGCATCATCCTGACTAACCTAACCGCAGCAAAGGTCTCTCCCTCACTACTCTAGATAACCCGGTCCTGTTGCCGGCCATGGTCCCGTAATTCACTCCAGCTTCTTAATCTCATCCGTCGAACTGATTTTCTGCCGTGCCGAGCGGTGCTTGCCTTTTCTTGCAATCCACTGTGCTACCATTATTTAAAATTATTTATCCTTCTCTCTCATTTCATGTTCAGCCCACTTCCACATTTCGACTAGTCAGTAATTCACGTTTTTCTCTGACCCACTATGCCATTTTTGTGGCTCGACGAAAGGGTTTTTACATAGTTACCACGCTGTAAATGTTGTGCGTAGAAAACAGATTTATCGCTTATATTGCAAGTAAGAGCATGAAAACATTTGCAGTGTCGGTGCAAGCGGGCGTGTATCGGTCAACGTCTGGGGCGCAATAACAGATGCCGGTCTGGGTCTGCTCTTCCGCATCCCTGAAGACTTACGGCCGATGTCTACAATGAGATCATCAAAGGTGTTATCCTACCTTTCGCCATCAATGGACCATTTCTTGACGGATGCTTTTATTTCGAACACGATGGCTGCCCTGTTCACAATGCATCCACAGTGCAAGAAAATTTAAATGCTTCTGGCGTTGCAGAGATCTGCTGGCCTCCTAAAAGCCCCGACCTCAATATCATCGCGAATGTTTGGGGACTAATGAAGGCACGATTGGCTCGCGCCAATTTCACAAACAATGACGCAGACACTTTGTGAAAACATGTTGAGATGGAGTGCAATGCTCTCAGACAAGACCCTGATTTGGTGAAATCTCTGTTTGCTTCTATGCCGAAAAGGCTAAACGACGTGAAGGAGAGCTCGGGTGACGTATCGAAGTGTTAAGTTGTAAGCACTAAATGTACTGTAACAGTGAGTTTAGAGAGACCCCAGAGTTTTTTCGTCTCTAATAAAGAATATTGGATACTAATTTCTGTACTGTCTGCAAAAAACATCCCATTTTCAGATGTTCCTTTGTTATGATGATATAAGATAAGTCATGCTCTCTTGTCCGAAAATCGCGATGCAATGAGTCTTTCAAACTTTTTGATGACCGTGAACCAAAAATAAATCATGTTTCAAACAATCTTTCTTTCTATTTTTTTGTCAAATACGTGACTCTGCGAAACAAAAAGCAAAATTAAAACTTAAGAGAGCCCGCACCCTATGTAGTCATCACGGGCAGCGTTTGCAACGGCAGCAGTGACGTAATGCACACGCCAGATGCAGCCTTCATACCGTCCGATTACTGATAATAGCGAAGAATGCGTTGCATGGAATACCATCCCCTTATATTATCGGAAGCCAGTAAAGAAAAAAAGAAACAAAAAACACCTTCCTCGGACGGGAGTTACCGCAGCCTCAGGAACAGCTAACAGAATTAGGGAAGCTTGCCTAATGCTTCCCTCTCATGAAAAAAGAATTCTGGGCCATGGCGCTGTTCTCGCTCTTGGTTGACGCTCGCGCAATTACCTTCATATAGCACGCTACTGTACCTACTTGTTAGGCTGCTTCCTTCATCGTTGAGCAGGCAAGGCTCTGATACCCCACTTCTGACACCATGTATCAGCCGGGCCACGTTCAATGACACCAACACGCAAGTCAGGATAGTAGTGAACGCCTGTGTTTATTGCCGTCCGTCTTCTATATCGAAACGAGGCAAAAGGGTAGAAGTTTAGTAGATAGTTGATAAGAAGTGCAGTGTAAAAACGTGTTCAACGTCATCCACTTGTGTTACGTCATAAGCAAGCCGCCTAAATATATACTTATTCGTCTGCAAAATAAAGCGATTCTGCGTTGGTTCTCAGTCCGGCTCGGTAACATTGGGCTAGTTACTACAGTGGTGACGAGGGTGGGACCCACAATTTCTGAGCGCCAGATGTAACCACCCACCACCACGGAACGTCTACGGGAATGACCATGGCTACGAGTCCCGGCACCCCAAGTTTCGACAAAAAACAATATAAGTGGGAGAATTACTTGACGCAGCTGGAAACAGTCTTTGAAGCAATTGATAGTAGCAAAGCGGAAAAGAAAAGGACGTTTTTGATTTCGACGCTATCAGCGAAGGTGTTAGGCGTAATTGCGGGACATTGCGCTCCACGTAAAGTAAATGAGCTGAGTTACGAGGAAGCTCTCGCTTTCCTAAATGTCCACTATGCGCCGAAGTGTAACGAAGTAACCGCAAGTTACAAGTTCTTCACTAGAGATCAAACTGCCACTGAATCTGTCTGAGACTATGTCGTTGAACTCCGCAAGCTGGCAGTTAAGTGTAATTTTGGCACCAGCTTTGACCGAATGGTACGTGAGCGCATCATTTGTGGAATTCGAAATCGCGCTTTGAAGTAGACGCTGCTCGAAATAAGTGAACTCACGCTGGCGGAAGCGACAAACAATGCTACGGCTGCTGAAACCGCCGCGCAGGAAGTTAGCGCCATGACCAAACAGGATGTGGCAGCGGTGTGCAGTTTAACGAAAAAAATCGTGCCGGTATAAAACCACCGTCAGAGATAAGCAACGGGTTGCCAATCGCCCACGCTGCGGAGGATGCAATCATCAAGCAAATGATTGTCCGCACAAAAGAGAGCACTGTTTTCGCTGTGGGAAGACTGGCCCTTTCGCATGAAAGTGCCGCTCTAAATCGAGGCTCAAGGCTTGTAGCCGGCAGGCTGGCAGTGCTTGCGCTGTTCACACCGAGAGCATTGAATCTGAAACTTTGGAAAGTGATATTGCCACAGAGATTGCTCCTACTATTTATTTTACAAACAGGACCAACGGAACGCTATGTGAGCGTCTACAGTGCCTCGCAACTAACGAGATGCTATGTGAGCGTCTACAGTGCCTCGCAACCAAAGAGACGCTAGTGGGCGTCTACAGTGCCTCGCAACCAACGAGACGCTATGTGGGCGTCTACTGTGTCTCGCGCCGGCTCACGCATCTTGGGCAGAGCAGCGCATGCCTCCGGTGTACGAGCACGAGCGGGAAAGACGGACGGAGTAGTTGTTGAGAAAGGGACACGTAGGCGGAACGCTTTTAGCAGACTCTTCGTTGTGACATAGCTACTTTTCTGGGCACAAGTTCGCCCTCAATAAATCATTGTGTGTGTTCCCCCTCTTGTATTACGTGACAATATTTCAACAGTTTTCACTGTGCAAAAGACACGGGAGAAGCAACTTTTACTACAGGCGTTTCGCAGGGTCATCCGTGGGGGGGGGGGGGGGGCGTACCCTTTTATATGATCATTGATACGGCATCGCCATTTTCAATAATCCCGCAATAAGTATATCTGAAACATCGCCTGAGCTGGTCGCGCTTATCAAAATGCAAAAAGACTCTCTGCTGCTACCTGGGCAGGCTGCCCATTGTCGGTGAACTGCAGCTTCAAGCCTACTTTCCAGGCAAAGCTGTCTCTGCCACCCTGATCGTTATAGGGTGTTGTGGTCCTAGCCTTTGCGGAAGGAATTAAATCCAAGCATTGTCAACACTTCCGAGCGAGTTTTTCAGTGCAATTGATGTCAGTCGCTCGCGACAGCCTCTGCACAGAGTTTCCTGCACTTTCTGAATCTGGGCTTGAAAGAATTCAGGGACCTCCGGTGAAATTTGGGGCCTCCGGTGAGACGCCCACCCTAAGTTCCACAAGGCATGGCCTATCCCGTACGCTCTTCAGAAAGTGCAAAGGGAACTGGAACGCTTAGTGAGTGAAGGCATATTGTCACCTATAGCACATTCAGAGTGGGTGGCACCAATAGTGCCGGTACTAAGGAAAGATGGGTCCCTTCGCATTTGCGGTGACTTTAAAACCACAATTAATACTGCGTGCGTAACTGAGCAATATTCACTACCTAACATCGAAGATATTTTCGCGTCACTTCGTGAGAGATCGCTTTTCACTACGTTGGATCTGGAGGATACGTATAACCAGCTCCCCTTGGATGAGGAAGCGAAGTAGCTGGCCGTTATAAATACGCACGAGGGCCCTGTTCTGCTATAACCCTCTTCCGTTTGGAGTTGCCTCGGCTCCCGCGATATTTCAGCGCCGCATGGAAACCGTCCTGGCTGGCCTTCCATCCGTGCAGGTGTACTTTGACGATGTACTTATAGCCGAGCGTCAAGACGGTTACGACTCTGTTCTCCGGAATGTCTTACACTGTCTGCAGGAAAACGGTGAGAAGCTGAAGGTAGAAAAGTGTCACTTCCGTAAAGACTCAATCGTCTACTTGGGGCACCGGATTGACTAAGACGGCTTGCACCCGTTAGAAAAAAACCTCGCTGCAATACGCGATTCACCACGGCCTGCTAGTGTAAGCGAACTGCGCGCGTTTTTAGGTCTGCTGTCGTATTATCACCAACTCCTACCACACATGTTGGCGATCTTGACCCCCTTGTATAAGCTGCTCGAAAAAGAGCATAAAAGGAAGTGGGGTGCAACACAAGAAAATCCTTATCTAAAGGCGAAACGAACACTTCTCAGCTCATCCGTGCTGGAATATTTTCAGCCCGACCAACCAGTGGGGTTGGAATGCGATGCATCACCGTCAGGTTTAGGTGCCGTCATTTCTTACCGAATAGGCAACGTCGATAAGCCCATCACTTTCCGTTCACGCAACCTGACGCGTGCGGAAAAAATTATTCGCTGCTCGAGAAGGTAGCTCTGGCGCTGGTGTTCGGAGTCTCGAAGTTTTGCGATTACCTGTTGGGCCGCAAATTTGTGCTGGTGACGCACCACCAACCACTTGTGAGCCTGCTACGAGAAGATCAACCGGCGCCTCTGATGGCGTCGGCGCGTATCCAGAGGTGGGCTGTGTTTCTAAGTCAATACCGGTACCGTATCACGTACAGGGCCGGGAAACAAAACGCCAATGCAGACGCACTTAGCCGTTTGCCAGTGCCGACACCAGAGGTTGTTCACTCCGAAACCTTGCCAGAATACGTGCTGTCCACGGAGCAGCTTGACAGTACGTACGCGCCAGCGGGTGCTTTAAAGGTGCTTACCAGTGCGGACAAAGATCTTTGTATTGTCCAAAACTTCATACGTAATGGATGGCCAAAACGCCTCTCAACATGTCACAGTCATCTCCAACCTTTTTTTTGCAGAACACTGGAACTGTCGAGCGCCGAAGGTCTGCTATATTGGGGTCATCGAGTTATCATATTCAGCAAGGCACGGAAGCCCATGCTATCAGAGTTACACCGGTCACACCAGGGAGCATCGGGGATGAAAAGACTGGCACGGACGTTGTTCTGGTGGCCAGGGTTGGATAGTGAGATCGAAAGTCTCACTAGTTCATGCAAGCCATGTGTACAAGCTCAAGCAATGCCACAACGTCGGGAGCCGATCAGTCGGCCAGAAACAGGGAGGAAGTGGTCATGGCTTCACATTGATTATGCTGAGCCAATAGAGGGGCGCATGCTGCTCATAGTCATCGATTCGCACACGAAGTGGATCGAGGCCCTCCCAGTCAGATCAGCAACTACCGAAGTCACAATTACACGGCTTCGCGAATTATTCGCGCGTTTAGGTTTGCCGCAAACTGTAGTGTCTGAGAACGGCCCCAGTTTGCAAGTCAGCAGTTTGCCCAGTTCATGACAGATAACAACATAACGCATCTACGCAGTGCCCCGTACCATCCGCAATCGAATGGCCTTGCGGAACGAGCAGTTCGCACTATCAAGGACGGTCTAGCTAAACACTCGATGGTAAATGACCTCGAAGTTAAACTAGCACCAGTATTGCTAAGCTACCGACGCACGCCTCTACCGTGCGGAAAGTCTCTTTAGGAACTGCTGCCTAATTATCAAGTGCGTTCACGCTTGGATACTTGTGTGCCATCTTTATCTAGGAGTCATTCGCAGCCTTCCAGATTCCCGCCCGGAGACCCGGAGTGGGTGCGCCACTTTGGCGTCGTCAGAGGCTCTGAAGGTTCGCGCCTCGTGAAAGTCGACACGCAAGAAGGGCCGACCCGGCGTCACTTAGACCAGATTCGTCCGCGAATGTCACCCGGGGCTCCAAAGGCGGACACTTCTGAATCGGTACTGCCCAGCCGCGACAACGCGGAGAAGCAAGCGTCACCACGGGAGCAGCTATTGAGCCCGGTCACTCCAGCACACATGAACGCTGTTCCCGTTCCTTCGGCAACGCCACCAACATCTCTTCCAACTGTGGCTGCTTCCCCAACTCCTCAAGTCATACGAAGGTCTACCTGACTACGAAGGCCCGTGCAAGGACTCAATCTTTAAAAGACAGGGAGAAGTGATAAGAAGTGCAGTGTCAAAACGTGTTCAACGTCATCCACTTGTGTTACGTCATAGGCAAGCTGTCTATATATATATACTTATTCGTCTGCAAAATCAAGAGATTCTGCGTTGGTTCTCAGTTCGGCTCGGTCACTCTGGGCTAGTTACTACAGTAGTAAATATAGGCCTGTGTAGTGAAACCAAGATAGCTGACTTGGGGTCTTGGGCCTGATACGATACTGTTGTCGGTTTCCTTCCGTAGACCAACTTGTACTACGTGAACAGCATCGTCTTTTGTATGGCGTAGTTGTACGCGAAGGTCACGTACGGAAGGATTGCATCCCACGTCTTGTTCTCGACGTCGACGTACATGGCCAACATATCGGTGATGTTCTTGTTGAGACACACGGTGACACCATTGGTCTGTAGATGGTAGGCGTGCTCCGGAGGGACTTTTATGATTGTGTCTTAGGATTGCCGGAACTAAGTCCACCGTAAAGGCCGTACCTCTGTCGGTGATGAGGACTTTTGGAGCTCCGGGACGCAAGATGATGTTCCCGACAAAGAGCTTTGCTACCTCGGTGGCATTTAGGTGTTGCGGGTGAGGGTAGTGAGTGAGGTAGCTACGACGATCCATTTGTTTCCGGAATTCGACATCGGAAACGGCTCCAGTAAGTCCATGCCGATTTGCTGAAACGGCCAGCGAGGTGGCTTGATAGGCTAGGCAAATCCGACTGGCCTAATTGGCGGTGTCTTTTGTCGTTGACAGTCTCCTCATGTCCTGACGGAATAAGTGACGTCGGTGGCAAGTGTGGCAGCTTGGGCTAGTTGGTATGGCATGACGATAGTTATAGCGCAAGAACAAAACGACGACACAGAGAAAAGAAGGACACAAAAGACACGTGCGCTAACTTCCATGTGTGGCAGCTTGGGCTAGTTGGTATGGCATGACGATAGTTATAGCGCGAGAACAAAAAGGCGACACAGAGACAAGAAGGACACGAAAGACACGAGCGCTCGTGTCTTTCGTGTCCTTCTTGTCTCTTTGTCGTGGTTTTGTTCTCGCGCTATAACTATCGTCATGCTAACTTCCAACTGAGTTTATTGCGCAGAGCGCGAAAATATATAGAGGAGACAGTAACCATGTGACAAAAACCATATGGCACAAAGAGGAGAACATGCGTAAGAGAAAAACAAAAACAATTGCACAAAAAAACGGCAAAGAAAAATCTAAAAGGAAATGAAACAGAAAAGTAAAGATAATATAACTACTTGCGCGCACCGAAACCTTCGAGGAACCTTAGTCCCTTGTCGGACAGAGCCATGGAGGGCTTGCTATTGCAAGGCACCTGTTCGCGTGCCATCTACGCGGCCTCGACAATGACTCGGGTGCGCTCCTCTTTGTGCTTGTACAGCGTCGCTGTGTCCTTGAAAAGGGCGACACAAGTGCACTCAGTGCAGTGCTGAGCAAGAAAACTATCTTTCTTGTTTCTAACATTGTTGGCGTGTTCTCTCAGCCGCTCGTTCAGACACTTTCCGGTCGTTCCGACATAACAAGCACCGCATGAAAGGGGGGTCCTATAGACAACTTCCCGGGAGCATGCCGTATACCTGTTTCTATGTTGAACTCTGCATTCCGTTCATGACTGCGTTTTCAGGGGGTTTGTAGGTTTGGTGAGGCTCATTAATTTGAACGGTGCCGAGAACAGGACACGAACTCCAACATGTTTTTCGATTTTCTTGAGCCTGTTAGATATCTGCTGTTTGTATGGAATCACGGCCATCCTTTCACGTTCTGTATCCGTGTTGCTTGGATTCTGTCGCTGCCTCTGCTCTGCCTCATTAGTCCGCAGGATTGTCTCAGCAACGGAAGCGATACACGCCTCGGGGAAACCCGAAGTCTTAAGCTGGGAAACTTGAGCTTTGAAGCTCGCAGAGATATTGTGGACGCACGACCTATTTAAGGCACTCTCAAGACAGGTTCGTGCTATGCCTCGCTTAACTAACTTGTTGTGAGCGGAAGAAAAAGGAAGTAGAGGTTGTTGCGCATGTAGTTGATAACACCAACAGATGTGCTGTGAGCTAAAAACCAGTCTTAAATTCAAAAAGCGTAACTTGTCAATTTCGGGCATTTCATGTGTCAACACAAGAGGCTTTACACAATCTTCGAACACACCTATAGTTTGAGTCGCAAGCGAGTGGAACATAGAAGAATTACAATTTAGAAGAACGAAGAAATATTCCACGTATCTGAATACTTTGACGACATGCGAGCCTTCTAACTTTTCCTGCAGTTTTTTGCCCATTTTCGCCAATAGAAGAAAACTGAGTAAAGGTGCTAGGCTTGAGCCGATTGAAACACCCTTTTTCTGCCGATAAATGCAATCATTTCATTGAACGAAAGTAGAGGTAAGGTACAGCAAAACCAGGTCGAGAAAATCTCGCGCATGGATGCCAGTTTTAATACAAATTTCAATTCACCGAAAATTTCTATATTATCCCTTATACATTCTAATACCTCATCGTGAGGCAGAGAGTAGTATAGGTCCTTTATGTCAATTGAAAAACCGGAAAGATTATATTGATTTGACTGCTTGAAAAATTCTTTCAGAGCCTGCGAGTTTTTGATCAAAAATGGGTCCTCAATCTTTAGACACTTTAGATGGGTCTGAATAAACAAGCCGAGTTGTTTTTGCCACGTACCACTTTCTGTCACAATGACACGGAAGGGCATGTCAACCTTATGTGTTTTGGCAGAAAAAAAATGCTCAGCCTATTTTTGTCACTTTTGCTAATATGCTGTGCTAACTGTTTTAACTCTAGTTTACTACACATTTCCTTGGCCTGTTTTTTTTACTCTATCTAGACAAATGTCGGTACAAAATTTGAAAACAAAGTCGATAGCTGTGACCGCTATTTCTAGGTACAAGCAATTAGGAAGAACGGCGAGACCACCCTCCTTATCTGACGGCACGACAGAAAGTTCTTTGTCTCTAAGAAACGTGGTCGTCTTCCGCACCAGAAGGCTGTTTCTGGTAGGCTTACCCCGTAGGAGCACGTCGACGCCTTCTGATATGCACCTGTCCGAATCCTCCGGTGAAGCGCGGCCAGCAACAGAGCGCACCATTGAAAGAAGCTCGGGTGCGGACCTCTCTCGGTCGACGGCGAACTTCGGACCTAGGGCGAGGTTGTTGTGGACGTAGTCTGAAAGGACGACGCTCTTTGTGCCATATGATTTTTGTCACATGGTTACTGTCTCCTCTAAATATTTTCGTGCTCTGTGCAATAAGCTCAGTTGAAAGTTAGCACTCGTGTCTTTCGTGTCCTTTTTGTCTCTGTGTCGTCATTTTGTTCTCGCGCTATAACTATCGTCGGTGGCAAGTCGTGGCCAGTATTACTTCTAGTGTATTCTCGCACGTGTGCGGAACACCGTGAAGTCCAACCACCGGGTCGTCGTGCAGAGCATCGAAAACTTCTGGACGTAACGCTGAAGGTACTACAAAAGGTAGTTGGCCCGATGTGGTGAAAACTTTTTTCCGCCGAAGATGCCGTTGAGCAAAAAAAAAACGACGCTAGTCCTCGCTTGAATACCTTTGAAAAAACGGCAGCCTTGTCGCCTAAGTAATTCACAAGGCCTTTGATTTCAGGATTGGCACGCTGTCGTTATGCAAAATCAATGACACTTGTGGTTCCCAGGAAGCAGTCGCCATCATCGTTGTCCTGCGAGGGTGGGTCGACGGGGGTGCGAGACAAGCAGTTGGCGTCAGAGTGCTTTCGCCCCAACTTGTAAGTGATGGTGATGTCGAATTACTGTAGTCGCAGACTCCACCGTGCGAAGCCACCTGAAAGGTCCTTCAACTTAGCTAGCCAGCAGAGGGCTTGGTGGTAGCACACAACTTTTGGAGGCCTGCCGTAGAGGTAAGGGCGAAATTTAGAGGTAGCCCAAATGATAGCAAGACACTCCTTCTCTGTTGCGGAATAGTTGACTTCCGCCTTCGATTGCAACCAGCTCGCATAACTGATGACGCTTTTAAGTCCGTTAATCTTCTGTACTAGTATGGGTCCGAGCTCTACCCTGCTTGCGTTGGTGTGGATTTTCATGTCGGCGTTTTTGTCGAAATGAGCAAGTATTGGCGGTATCTGCAGGCGTCGTTTTAGTTCTTGAAATGCTTCCTTATGCGGGGTTTCCTACTTGAACTCGACGTCGGTTTTTGTCAGGCTAGGGAGTGGCTCGGCGAAACAGGCAAAATTTCTGATAAAACGCCTTGAATAGGCACAGAGGCCGAGAAATCAACGCGCGGCCTTCTTGTCAGCGGTTGACGGAAATGCAACGAATGATGTTGTCTTGGCCGGGTCGAGGAGCACTCGGGACTTGCTTATCACGTGTCCCAGGAACAAGAGTGGCTCGTTTGCAAAGCAGCACTTTTCTGACTTGAAAGTGAATCCGGAGGTATTCATTGCTTGAAGTACAGCTTCAAGGCGCTGTAGATGGTTCTCGAAGCTTGAGGAAAACACGACGACATCGTCCAAGAACACGAGGCAAGTCTGCCACTTCGATTCAGCGAGAACAGTGTCCATATAACACGCTGGATCGTCGCAGGCACCGAGCAAAGACAAAAAGGCATGACCTTAAGCTCGAAGAGGCCATCTGGGGTTATGAACGCTGTCTTTTCTCAGTGTTCCTTATCTACTTTGATCTTCCGATAGCCTGTCTTGAGGCCCATTGATGAAAATTATTTGGCGTCGTGGAGTCGATCAAGGACATCGTCTATTCGGGCGAGAGGGTATACATCCTTCTTAGTCATATTGTTGAGTCGGCGATAGTCCATGCAGAAGCGCAGTGTTCAATCCTTTTTCTTTACAAACACCAACGGTGACGCCCGTAGACTGTTTGAAGGCTGGATAATGTCGTCACAGAACATTCTGTCGACTTGTTCATTTATGACGTCACGTTCTCGCGTCGAAACTCTGTACAGACTCTGACGAAGTGCCCTGGCATTTACTTCTATAAAAATTCGAGGTTTTGCGACAGTGGTCTGCCAAATTCTCGATAACGACGAAAAGCAGTTCTTGTATTTCAGGAGCAGGTTTTTGAGCTGCTCTTGTTTATGCGTGGGAAGCCTCTGATTAACGTCGAAAGCTGGTTGAAGGGTGTCAGTCGTCGTAGTAGATTCGGCAAAACCAGTGAGGGCGAAAGCGTTGCTGACTTCCTGTATTTCTTCGATGTAAGCAACTGTCGTGCCTTTGCTAACGTGCTTGTACTCGTTGCTGAAGCTCATGAGCATCAAATTTGCGTTCCCTCCTCTCCGCTCGGCTATTGATCTCGCGACGGAACTTTCGCGGTTGATCAAGAGGTGCTGGTCGCCTTCAACGACGCCTTGCATGTCGCCCCACCACGATGGTATAGTGGCTAAGGTACTCGGCTGCTGACCCATAGGTTGCGGGATCGAATCTCGATTGTGGGAGCTGCATTCCCAATGAAGACGGAAATGTTGTAGACCCGTGTGCTCAGATTCAGGTGCACGTTGAAGAACACCAGGTGGTCGAAATTTCCAGAGCCCTCCACTACGGCGTCTTTTATAATCATATGGTGGTTTTGGGACGTTAAAACCCACCAATCAATCGACGCTTTGCTTGTCTGTTGATTCTTGAGTGCCGACGAAAATGTTGGAAATGCTGACGCTGGACGGAGGAGGAATGGTGTCTTGGTCTTCCAGCACATTCAAGGCGTACCTTGATGAGACGTGTGTGGTTGCAGTGTTTTATCTGTGGATAGTGTTATGAACATAGTTCTCAGGTCGATGACGGCACTATAGAGGGTTAAAAAGTTCATACCAAGGATGACATCTCTCGAGCAATGCTATAGTATGACGAAGATTAAGGGATAAATCTTGCTGTTAGTGGTGAGTCTGGCTGTACAGATTCCTGACTGCGTAGCTAGGTGACCTCCAGCAGTATGAATTTTGGGGCCTGTACAGGCTGTCCTAACTTTCTTCAATATTGCGCCGAACGTCCCACTGATGATGGAATAGTCGGCTCTGGTGTCAACGAGAAATCTGACGCTGTGGCCGTCGATGAGGACGTCGAGGTTGCTAGTTCATCGCCTTGCGTTGCAGTTGGGTTGTTGTGTCGTATCGCGGCTACGACGATTGATCCTTTGACGCTACGTGGTCAGGTGTTGTGCTCGCCGCTATGTATCGACATTTGTGCTGCGTTCGGGAACCAGCACGTTCTTGAGGCTTCGTCGCGTCATCGTCGTCATTGGTGGCGGCGGCGGAGGAGGATCTTCAGCAGTTTGTCGTACAGCAACCACACTTCCATCGGTTGCTGCCCTTAGTTTCCCTGATACGGGCTAGGTGACCGGCCGCGGTTTGGACTGCTGTACTGCCGACGGTGCGGTGACATCTAGCGGCCGGGTCAGGATGAACGAGATGATCCCGGGGTTGTCCTCTGCGTTCAAGTGAGGTAGGCGGTGATGTCACATGGTCTTTCACCCCACTGTGGACGTGGCGCGCCGATGGCGAAACCACGTAGTTTCATCTGGCGGTATTTGCAGCGGCGGTACGTGTGACGAGCTTCACCACAGTGGTACCACAGTGGGCGGTGATCAGGGAGCATGCCATACGTCAGTCTTCCTTGAGGCGTAGCGCTGGCCTGCCGGCGGGCAGTATGGCGTCGGTGGTGGTGGTGGTAGGGTGCCTGGCGGAAAAACTGCGGTGAAGCAGTGTCCTGACGAGGGCGCGGAGGAGCGTTGCAGCGCACTACAGCGGCGTAGCTGATTGCTTCCGGTTGAGGCTGCAGTGTTACTGGGGTTCCAAGTGACTGCCTAACTTGTTCGCGGACAATGCTGGCGTTCGAATAAGCTTGAAGCTGCGTCAAAGGCAGCAACTTCCGCAGCTCCTCCGGAACGATCGCTCGAATCGTCTCACGCAGGTCGTAGGCACTGAAGGCATCAGCGCAGTTGAATGAGGCGCTGTGGTTGTACTGCGTTGTGCGAAACTCAAGCGCCTTTTATATAGTTGTGGCCTCGGTAATAAATCCCCTGACAGTCTTGAGTGGTTTCTGTACGAGTCCCACAAACAGCTCCCACTTGACGCTCCGCATAAGGAACCAGAGCTTCTTTTCCTCAGCCATGTTGGAGTCGGCATGTCGAAAGAGCCGGGTCATCTCTTCGACGAAGATGGTTACGCTTTCAATAGAGAGTTGCACCCTTGTCTCCAGAAATTTAGCGGCCCTTTCCTTGCAAACGACGCACGTGAACATGCTCAGGAACGTCATGCGAAAGAGTTCTCAGGTTCGTAGCGTGTATTCGTGATTTTTAAATCACCTCTTCGCGGCGTCTTCTAAATAGAAGTAGACGCGGCGTAAGTTTTCTTCGGGACCGCAGCTGTTCAAAGCGGCAACTAGGTCGTATATTGCGATCCCGCTTTCCGGGTCCTTGCCTGACGATTCATGGAACGTTGGAGCTTCCTCGGGCAGCGGGACAACGACTGTAGTGGGCTGCACGAATGTGGTCATCGTTGCTGCTGTTTATCGCGGGATCTGGGGCTGCCTGGCTAATTCATTGATTGATTTGTGGGGTTTAACGTCCCAAAACCACCATATCACTATGAGAGACGCCGTAGTGGAGGGCTCCAGAAATTTCGACCACCTGGGGTTCTTTAACGTGCACCCAAATCTGAGCACACGGGCCTACAATTATTCCGCCACTATCGGAAATGCAGCCGTCGCAGCCGAGATGTGAATCCACGACCTGCGGGTCAGCAGCCGAGTACCTTAGCCACCAGACCACCACGGCTGGGCGCCTCGCTATTTCAAGAAGGGCCCTGTACTTTTCTTGCAGTCCCCTCTACTTGCGGCTTGTTCGCTGCTCAGGGTTTGCTTCAGTCTTCTTTGCCGCTTGGGCTGGGTTCGCGGCTTGAAGGGGGCGTCCGGAACATCAGACAAGCAGCACCTCCACCAGATGTGACGGGGTCGTGACGTTAATGACGAAGGAGACAGTACGTTGAAGATTGAACTGTTTATATGGGCGAACCTGTGCCCGGTAAACGGAAAGTTGGATCACAGTAGCAAACTTGCACTGATAGCAATAAATGCAGCGTCGGCCATCGATAAACTGACAAGTAGTGAAGCGCGTATGCATTAGGAACCTACGTTTGACTGAAAGTTTGTCTGTGACGTTTCATTTTTGTGTATACCCTTGTAGCATATCGCACTGTTCGTGCTCTGTAGTTCAGCTATGAATTGACTAGTTTGCCAAACTAAACACAGGCTACCTTTCCCAAACCTAGCAGTTAGCTTCGCTATTGGTCCGTTATACGACTATTTGTTAGCAGTGCGTGATGTAAGTTTTGTTACCCTTACAAAATTTGAGGAAGTACTGAAAGAGCAGAGAAACTATGTTACTCTTCCAAGAGTTCTAAAGCTCCGTTGGGGAGTAGGGCAGAGTTGGCCACGGAACTTACTCTTTCCTTGAAGGTAGAGTAAAAGAGACTGCGAACGCTCTGCTACTCAGGTGGAGTTTCCAATCTATGCAATTTAAGTGCCGATAAGGCGTGAATGGGGTTAGTCACTCCGTCTTGGGTGATGCAGTACAATCTAGTGACTGCATATCATTACCGACGCCACAAAGCAGAATAACTCTTTCGCAAGCATACGCTTCTGAGCGTTGACACCCCAAATATAAGTTTAATAAGTCAAGTTATTAAGATAACGTTTAGTGATAACAAAACCATGGTTTTTTGATCATTAACGTTGTGTTCCCGAAGCGCCAACTGCAATACCTTCAAAGCAAAAAAGAGCGGCAACTTTTAACGCGTCACCAAAAGTTAGTTTATGGCCCAAACAAAATAATATTACAGAGTAAGGTAGAGGCTTGACATGTATAGTAAAAACGAAGTGATCTAACAAAAAACACTTAAGAGTGGGGTTTCAACTCAACACCTACGTATAACCAGGAGGATACTCTATCAGTACGCCACGTCGCGCTATGTTCCCTCTGTGGTAAAGAAAAACTGCTAAAAAAGAAAACGTCGTTTCACTTCCCGAATAAGATTTTTAACACATGCGTGATTTTTGTTTGTAAATAAACCATGAGTCTTCATATTATGCGAACTACTCGCGTCTAGGCATATTATGACGGTAACATCAAGAAGCCAAGTTTCTTTCGGAATTAACAACATAGAAAAGAAAATATTCAAAATTGCTGAGAGCACGGGGCAGAAATTCAGCTTAACTGCCGAGTGCAATAGCCGTTTCTTGCTTTTTCTGCTGGTTGACATGGGTGGAAGTTATATATCGGCTGTAATTCTCGATAGGTACGTGCGTAGTTAATAGAACAAGGTGTATTTTCTTGCTAAAGCCACGACATGTTATAGTGCAGTAGCTGTGTCAGAATGCACTGATTTGCATCTGTAAACCGTAAGCTTAAACTACATAGCCCATTGCTAAAATTCAAATTGTATGTGCCCGCATGTCTCTCATCGTGTTAATTCATCAGTGTAGTTGCGACCGGCCTTTCCAGGCACCAGAGACCGGGACGAAAATGTCGAAGCAGGAGGAGGATGAACTTAACAGAAGGTTTATTTACATTGAGTACATGGCGAGTTCTTCACGAAAGAGCCGGGTGGATTATTATAAAGGGTACGTTTTTCCTAGATGCCTAGATCAGTGTACGCGTGCAGATCGCACTGTCCAATTATGTGCCCCACACAATTCGAGATAGTGACGCACCAACGGCCCAGGTAAAACATCCACTATAAAGGCGTTGTCACTGCGCTGCAATTTGGCACCAATGTGGCTCTTTCTTGCCGTGTGTGTGCCGCTGCGTGAGAGGTCTGAAGCTCCCGACAGCATACATCGAAATAACCCCAACAATCAAGCTACAAAGGGTCTGCTAAACTGCTCGCTCCATTAGTCAGGCGATTTGCAGCTGCCGACGCTCCTCACTGGTCAGCCGAAGCGCCGGTCACAACAGCTCGTCCGCCGGCGGGAGACTCGACTTGAGAGTGACTAGCAATACAAGGTGCGCGAAGCGTCATTGTTTAGTGGCGTCCTCCAGGCCATTGCCAATGACGCCCAGCCAAAAACTCTCATGCTCGTTGCTAGTTGCTTTCAGTCTGGTAAATGCATTCATACACACTACTACAGGCACGGGAAAGTGCCTTGCCCAAACTATGACGCACAGATCCCGAGAAATTGTCAAAGACGACTTTTCTTAAATTGTATAACTAAACACAAAGCAGATATCGGAATGTTTCTCTGTGCTTTCACCGAAGCTGCCAATCTCTATTTGAGAATAATCATTCTACGTAACTCCTTTCAAAAAAATAACTGTCAAATGATGCGCTCTCCGTGGCTTACCTGTGTGCCAGCGTTCGTATTCCGCCGTAAGCTACCAGGCCTCATACTCATAAAATAAAGTCTTTTGCTTCACGCTATATTTTAGTCTTAAAATTTTGTGCCGCCAAGTGTAGTCATCAATTTATTTTTGAGCAGACGAAAAAATAACTGTCGTGCTGCACCGGCATTGAGACCATCCACATCTTACACTTCTGCAATCGCACGTTATAGTGCTCCTGTGTGCATAAACTACAAATAACTATCTCTCGCGGTTACCACTCTCCTCAAACATACACATAAACTAACTAGCTAATTTACACATAGCTAAAACATACACATAAACTAACTAGCTAACGTCCGCATTGGACACATGCGAACATAACAATATTTAACAAAAAACTTCACATGAACCCTAAAAAATGGCAGCATATCCACGGAGTGAATGATGGGGAGTGGGGCGAAGCATTCGTCCGTCCATTCGTTCTTGCTTCCGTCCGTTCCTGCGTACGTCTGTGTAACCGTCCATGCGTCCATCCACCCATCCGTGCGTGCGTCTGTTCGTGCATCCGTCCCTGCGTTCGTCCATGCATCCGCGCCTGCGTCCGTTCATGCGTCCATCCATGCATCTGTCTGTGTGTCCGTTCGTCCATATATTCAGCACTCCAAGTACCACCATCTCGCATCTTTTCATCATATATTCTCCATATAGAAGCACCGCCATCAATCGGACATTTCAAGGACTAAACGGGGGGTGGCACAAGCACTTTCTTACGGCTTGCGCTTCGGGTTTACTTTCCACCTTTAAGCACCTCGTGTTCATGGTATATACTAGTTCACTGTATTCATGGCTATGCGGCCCAACGCTCGCTAAACCTTTCTAAAACCAAAAAGGTTACACCCAGCGAGTATAACGTAGCAACCCTTTCTTGTCATATCGTGCTCAATGTACATGCCAATAGCTGCTAATGGGGATCGCAGCGTGCGCGTTACCTAAAGGCCGAATGCTCCTGTCTCTCATTCCCCCTTAGCAGCCATTAACATGTGCATTGAGCACTATCTTTTGTTGTTCAACAACGCACAGAAGAACTCTCTCACCGGAACCACCTTGGAGGTCAAAATCTTAAGGACCGCTATTTCGGGTATGTGCCACTGGTGGTTACGTACTACGAGGGACGCACAAGCCACGCCATAAGGAGCTTCGCCCCTAAAAAACTCGCAAAAAATATTCTTGTTTTTCCGCTTTCACTCGTAATCGCTTTTTGACGCCACTCTTGTTTACATCATTGTGTCTTGCCTTGCGCGCTCTCCAATGCGTCTTGTTATGCAACCGCACAACGCTGACATTTAAATAAACACAAACACTTAGGAAATAAAAGAAACCTAAGAATAGTTAACTAAAAACTTTCTAGCAGCAGAGATATTTACAAAACACATTTCAAAACACAAAACCAACTTGAACCATCCAAACGAAATTTCAAAGCAAATTACAAAAAAAGTGGGGACCCTTAAGCTTCGCCTTTAAGAGCTTAACACGTTAGCGAAATCCGGTCCCTTGTGTGCCCTTCAACCGCTAAATGCATACTTCATAATATGATTTGTTACATACACACACACGCACGCACACACACACACACACGTACACAGTAGATTGTACCAGCGTGCGCGCGCGAATTGTACATACAGGTTTTTGATCTAAAGCAAGAGTAACATGGCCTCCAAGACTCACGCTGCATGCTCGCCATCTTGGAGGTCACAAAGAGACTCACAATGCCTCACAGATATAAGAACAATACCTAGCGTTTGCTGTTTGCTTCATCAATGCCGCTAAAAAGGCACGAAATTTTTTCCGATAGATGGACATATCTGTCCATTTTTAGATCTGTTTAAGAGTTTCAGTGTGTTTTTAGCGGCGATGGCTGCACTATTTCGGCCTTTCCCGACGTAGTTTGAGGGCTCCATATGCGCCAACAAATCGCCGAATGGGCTCGTTTTTCGTCGTGACACCTGTCGAACAAAATGCGTTAAAGGTTCCATGAAACACTTTTTCAAGTAACCATGGCATGAATTTACTAGAAGGGCTTTGTGCCTCAAAAACTCAACGCTGCAAAAATTTTAGGAATCCGTCCAGTGCGAGTGGAGTTACAAGGGTTTGTCACATGCTGTAATTGAATTATCTCTTGTCTCGTCCCGACGAAAACACTGGAAGTTAAGCAGGGAGGGGTGGCAAAGGCAAAGCAACCCACGCTTTGTGATCTTGAGCAACTTTTTTTTTTCTCCGAATGCGCGGCTTCTTCAGTGTGATCGCATGCGCACGCGTGGACAAGTATTGGCCTTTTACAACGATCTCTGTAACTTACTTTTTCGCTCACAATCGTTGGGGCCAACGCTGACGGCGGGATTTCTGCGACACGAGCTCTCTAACACTATCGCGTTAAAAACAAATCCGCTAGCGACCATCTACGGAACTTTTACAGCTAACTCAATTTTGAGAGGAAAGCGTGGCGGTAGCGTCCTGGGGGTCTTTCTTGGTGAACGGGACATGCAACAACGGCGAAACCGATTCGCTTCTCCTCGGAACCATACCAAGCTCCTCGCTGGTGACCTGTGTTCGCGCCTTAGCTGAGCTATTATTTGAGCCAACGAACTTGCATTCCTGCGCCCTATCAAACATGCTGTGGATAGAACGGCAGAAGGCATACTGTCTTCTTCTTCTTGTTTGCAGTTTTACCCAATATGCGTTTATTCTATTTTTATCCAGTGACTCGACGCATGCAAAACAACTTTGGTGGGGATGACAAAGACCTCATTCTGCTTACTACACTGAAACGTGTACTGCCTTTCTTCAAGCGGGTGCTCTTTGTAGCCCGCCTGGCTCTATGATGACGCTTCTGTCTACTCCTCTTCTTGGGCTGCATTTCTGAGTCTGCTGTTCGCGCTTCTCGCTCTCCGGCACTCACGGTGGTTTCGTTAGCCGTGTGGCCCACGCAGTCGAAATGATTTCCGTACAAACCATCTTTTCTCTCACTCTCCAGACTGGGGGGCAGCCTAACGCATCTCGTAACACTGCAACTGTTTTCGTCCGAAAAACCTTCCGCACATTCTAGGAAGCTCCCTACAACTGCACTTTAGTTACAAATCTTTACTATCGCTCTATCTCCTGTATTAAATTCAGTGTTTCTGCATAGCGGGTTGTAATCATCTTGGACACCGCATGCAGGATTCACCGTTGTGATACCCTCAGGTGAACCCAGCTCACATGGCTGGAAGCTGTCCTCAACTACTCTACCCTGCGCTACTTTCTGATACTCTGCTGACCTTAGGTTGGTGTTAGCAAGCAGATCGAAATCTCTTTGGACTCTGCAGGCAAGATCCAACATCGGGACACCCTAACTTTGTGTCTGTGCCAGATGGTCTACAACAATCTTAGCTGTTTCACTATAGAATACTCCTGGCACAGCACCTCGTTGCTTTCATCCTCACCTTCCACGATTTGCCTTCTGAGCGCAACTTCTTTTGCAGCTGTCAACCTGGCTTCATTCTTGAACCCACTGCTACCTACAGATGTGCAAGCCTTCGCTACGGCTTTGACTTGCACCGTACTCAACTGTTCCTCACACTTCTCGTGCGCGACCTCCAGAAATCGGCCACTTTACTGTTTTGCATCTAACCTGCGGTCTAGTCTTTCACTCTCCTCGTTTGAAGCTTTCATCATCTTCCTGTATTTTTTCCTTTTTATGCACCCTCTGTAATGCTTTTTTCTGTTTTCTTTTCATACAATCTCTTTTTGACTCTTTCTCTCTGTGTTTAATTGCCAATAAACTCATATTCTCGAAGTGCTCAATATCCGCCTTGTTACTTCTGTTTTCAAGAATTACTTGATGGAGTTGAGATTCAGGCATGTCACCATCGAATTCTAGGTTTAGATCCCAACACAAGTTTAGCAGGTTATCTATCGCCAATATCGTCAGATCTATGGCGACTACTCTGCTTGGGCTCAGCTGGGATAAAGCATAAGCCCACCAGTTTCAAATCGGGGTATGCAGAAATTGAAGCCTGGAAAATCCTACAACGCCAACCAAAAGCATAACTAACGACCCAAGCAGTCCCACGTTGCCAATCTACATTTCTACCTTTCTCCTGTTTATTCTTCACTCATCTGCTTTTTTGGCCTTCCCAAATTCTCCGGCAACGTAACCTTAAAACTTCCGAAAAACTTACACATTTTCATACGGCATTATCTAAGCTGTCCTCCTTAATATACTTGCTCATATAAGCATTGAGTGGTGCTCTGAGCTAAAATAACAACTACAGTGGCTTTGAAGTTGTTGATTGATTGATATGTAGGGCTTAACATCCCAGAACGAATGTATGATTATGAGAGACGCCGTAGTAGAAGGCTCCAGAAATTTCGGCCACCTGGGGTTCTTTTACGTGCACCCAAATCTGAGCACACGGGTTTACAACATTTCCGCCTCCATCTGCAGCCGCCGCAGCCGGGATTCGATCCTGCGACCTGCGGATCAGTAACCGAGTACTTTAGCCACTAGACCACCGCGGTAGGGCGGCTTGGAGGTTGTTAGTTAAATCTATCTTTTAATGGGTCTAGACTAAAATACTTGATATACTTTATGCACAAAGCCCGACACTCACCATATAGCGTGAGGTCACGGTACGCTGCGTCGGTCTCGCCACTTTCTAGGGCTAGGGCTTTCGGCTGACCTCCGGTCCATATCACTCTCTGTCGCTGAGTCATTCAGTGGTCATTCAGGTGTTGCGACCGGCTTTTGCAGGCACCGGATATTAGGGATTAAGAAGTCGAGGCAGTGTGAAGGTGAATTTACCAGAGGCTTTATTTACATGCTGTACATGGCGAATTCTTGTGCATGGCGAGTTCTTACCGAATGAGCCTAGTGGCTCATTTTAAAGGGTACGCTTTCCCGATATTCCTATATTGAAGAATGCGAGCAGATTGCATTGACCAACCACGTGTCACACACAACTTGAGAGGGTTATTTCCACATCAACCCAGGTAAAACGTCCCTTATTGAGGCATGGTCACTGCACTGCAATGTCTCATTAACGTGGCTCATTTCTGCCGTGTGCGTGCCCCTGGGTGAGGGGTTCCTTGCTTACGAGAGTATACATCAAAAGGGCCACTGAAACGAAGCTCGAAAGGGTTCATTGACCTGTTCGCTCAATTAGCAGAGCGATTTGTGGCTAGCGCCACTGTCTCAATCAAAGAAGCTGTTGCTTCCGCGTAAACACTTGTCCTCGTCTCATAAACGGCTTACGGCGTCGGGTGACACGACGCCTCACCTTTTTGCTAGAAAGGACACTACATGGCGGACTTAGGCGAGCAGCCATTCGATGACTTGTTTGAGGACCAAAAGAACGCCGCTCTCTGGTGAGCCCAGGCTCCAGTCACAACACCGCGCACCGAACTACAAGCCTGTGTTTTCACGTATGAAGTAGCGAAGTGCCAACAAGTGCGTCCGGAGGCTTTCGGTAGTGGCCCGAGAGCGCTGAGCCGCAGGCTGAAAGCGTGTCGCATCGATGCTCATTGCTCCTTGAGCAGACAGCGTACGCCGATAACAATGTCTCATTCAAGTTATTAGATGACAAAGCTCTACTAAAAAGCCATTTTTACTCCTCAACGAACACATATTAAAAAACCTGAAGGTGTCCAAGAAGTGTACGACGGACTCGGCAGGTAAGCTGGACCTACATTTGCTGGGAGTGGTACTCGTACGGGTTGCATTTATTTCAACTAATTTCAGCGCAGGTGGCTAGCGAAGATTGAAGTTTGAGCATTCCGTGAGCCTCTCATGGTTGCATGAAAGATAGGCTAGGTAAGCGAGACTATAAGGATTGTCAGAGATGCGTTTGAGAAGCGGTTCTGCCAACCAGCATTGTTTCTATGGAGTACTATTACACACCATCACATGGCAAGTCCAATCATACGCAAGATCGTAACGTTCGTAGAATAGTTTCTCGGCCAGCACTGGTGAAAGATTGTCCCGGCTGTGTTTGTGAGTACCTAGCTACAACTCTCACGCTTGGGCATAAGTAACTGCACCGCATTGCGCTGGTATGACAGCTGATAATGAAATTTAGTATTGAAAGAAGCCTAGTATGTCATGTAGTTTTATATTAAAAAGTTTACGTGCCAACACAACACCTAACGATTACCAGATACACATATGCTAGTTGTATGTTTCCTTTTCAAATTCACGTAATGAAGATGTTATGCCACCTGAACTTATGGGAACCATACATCATGGATACTAATAATAGCTGGTGTATGTAAAGTTACCTGTATCGAAGGAGGTATATGTTCAGTCATCGGGCGGAGCAATTGCCTGCAAAATATGGAAGGCTAAATCCACCGGCTACCTACAACATCCTGAATCTTTATGTTCAGATACAGCTGCTCTATCCAGCGGCAGGGGTTGAGTTTTGCTGTGTTTTGTATGATTATAATGTGTGTGCTCATGTCCTCTCACTATATTTGACGTAGGTTTCCAAGTGATTTCTGTGGCATTTCGCTTTTAAATTGCAAAAACTGCTCGGTTTTTTTTAAGTGCTAGTCCTAGTAGCAGGAACGATTCGACTCTTGGAGGGAGTTCATGCACTCTAGCCAGACAAGATAGTAAAACCCACGAGAGAGTAGCGAAACTCCCGCAGATGGTGTATGAACTCTATTTCAGAATTGTGACTTTACCTTGGCTAGGCAGTTTGATCACTCTCGTTCAGCAAAAGTGCCGGCACTCTGTCGAAAGAGTATGTCTTCTTTGTGCAACACAAAGTTTGCAGCACTGCTGAAAAGAGAGTGAAACATTGGACAAGCCTTTACTCCGGTAAAGAGAATTGCCAGCACTCCCTTGAGGCTGTGGGTGTACATTATGAGTAACTTACTACATGGGCCAATACTAAACTCCTGGAATGACGAAAGCGCGAGGCGTCCGCGTTTGCCATG
The DNA here is from genome assembly GCF_013339725.1 of Rhipicephalus microplus. NCBI lineage: Eukaryota > Metazoa > Arthropoda > Arachnida > Ixodida > Ixodidae > Rhipicephalus > Rhipicephalus microplus. The sequence continues at coordinate 123,776,619 of NC_051169.1, forward strand.
GTGTGAGTGAGGAACTCGAGTTACATTATAAGAGATTCCAGCGTGGCTCATTGGTTTCTACAACTCAGTCATTGAGGACACAAATAGCTTGACACGCCGTGCTATCTACAACCACGGCTAAACACTTACGCCCCTACCATCGTTCTGCGCCTATCACTGATTCCCACAGAACAGCAGTTAAGGCACCCTTGATTATATTTACTTTTGCCACTCGTTGCACCTTAAGTTTAGGCAGCTCGGCAGTGTTGGCAAACATCTTAAACTAGGAGAGGTAAATACGTGTTAAGATTTGTGCTTTTATCTTTAGCACGTAAACAGTTTTACGGTAAACACATATGATTGAATTTGTTAGGGTAAGTGCATACGATGTCTCGTGGCCTTATTATATTGATACCTGTATGGAACTGTCGCTCCAGCACTGCTGAAATGGCACCCAAAAGGAGGAAGACGACAACGTGGCTCTGGTGGTTTGGAGTCTCCAGCTACCCCTGTTGGCCTGCATGACTGCACGCTCTTTAAGCCGTTAGCAAGACCCGCTGTCAGTGAATAAGTCTTCCCCGTAACAATATTCACGTAGCGCAATACAGAAAACAAGAAAACATTTGTTCGACAGCCCAGAAGGGCGGAGCTCCGATGTGTTACAGAAGATAGGATATAAGCTCTACGTGACAGATTTTAAAACATTGGTGATGTTGGTGCCTGTTGCTTGTTTATTTCTAGTGTTGAGCAGTATGGTGTGCTTTAATTAGCTTCCAACAGAAAGTTCGTGCCCGTTGGAACCTTGTTATTTTTGTTGCCGATGAGCAGACGTAATACTTATGAAACACAAAGCTATTTTGAATAGAGCAACGGTCAATAAACAAATTTCTTTAAGCAAAAACATCTACCAAGAACACTTACCTTTTACTTCACGTATGTGGGCAGTATCAGGGCCGCGCGAGCCCGGATGTGGGCCCCCGAAGACTTTTCTCCTGTTGCTGAAGCAAACACACAAACAAACCTAAAATATGCATTTCTTTATTGGTATTTCCGCTATCAAAAGGGCTGCAATAAAGACCTTGGCAACAGACTTTCACGGATCCTTTGGAAAATGAAAATTGCGTTGGAAGTGAGGTATGAAAATTCGAAGAATTCATTCAATTACGTAGTGGTAATACTCGTAATGCTTGCACTGTGTGGTAGTTTTCACCGCTAGAGGACACTAAGGCTTAGTACGCAGTGGGCCATATACACTTACTACTAAACTGTTGTCTGTCTGCCGCTTGTACTCGGCATACCCATAGGTGAACGTAAAAAATGCACAGCCTCGTACATTTTCTACATTTCCCTCCGCAATATTCCACAGTAAAGCTTTATTTGATGTGTAGCTATAAGTCCTGCAGTTGATATCTTTACTCCATTTCTGTTTTTTTCCTTTGCCATTAGTTGTGTGGCCACGAGCGCCCAGCTCTAGCAGAGGGTAGAGTCAGCGTCAAGCTCGCATAGGTGGCATTCAGGCCAAAACTCTCATCCTCCAAATTGTCTAAGAAACACCGCATACAGTGAAGCACTACCGTGTTACGAAACATTGACTAGGATGCATTGATTTTCACTGTCGTAGCAGTTCCATTCCAGCTGTCCATGCATATGAAGATAGTCGATGGGAAATGCACCACAACAATAAATCGCAATGATCTCTCATGCCTTGCCCGAAAAGCCCCAACATTCTTACGCAGAGGTGTCTTAGCGTAGTGCTTCAGTAATATTTTGCTGTGTTGGGACTCATCGCGATCGCTGCAATCTAAGGAGGCTTGCGTGCGCCGAACTTGCCCCTACCAACAGGCGACTACAACACTGAAACGTGCTCCTTAACTGCTTCGTGTGACAGAGAAAGCTATATATGCTTCGCGGCAATGGAAGCACGATCATAAACAGGATGTATAATGCAAACGATGCAGTCGTAAAATGAGCCGTGGAGATACGTGCCGAAGAAGCCGAACGCCCGAGAGGTGCGGCTGGTGAACGACGCTCGAGGCGGCGCGAATCGATAACGACTAATGGAAAGTTGCGATAACGTCATGCAACTTTGGCGTACTTCAAAAGGGCTATTCACGCTATAACAATAGATGATAAGGTTCTGGTTCACATCGTTTTATGCTCTGCACGACTCACTGTCAAAGAACGCAGACCTTCCTCGCCTCTATTCTCAGAGACGATAAAGCTTGGAAAATAAACTCTTGGTAAGGTGGCTTTAAATAGGCGAGCCTGATTTGTGCAAGTTTCTTATGTTTTGATGGTAATATTTTGTCAAAAACCGCTTTATTGCCTACACGAAAGCACAGGCCGACTACATTTTTCACAGATGTCTGTATTTTTCACGAATGCCATATTCTTAAGTCTGTTTTCATCAAAACTGTAGGCCTATATAACTATATGTCAATATCTGTTTTACCTATATTTTCCAAAACCAGAAGAAGCAATAATCTTCAGGCGTACTCATTGGTTTCAGCAAAATAACATTATTGTGAAAAATGAACGTGGTTTCAAAAAGAAAAATAAATTCACGGAAATTGAACTACTTAATAGTAAAGGTAATTAGTTGACAATGTAAAAATTGTTCACGGTAGAGATTTTTCTCTACTTTAAAAGAGCATTTCATTCCTTTAAGCATAAAATTTTGAACATGGTAATAAAGATATTATTCTGGATACTGTAAAAAGTTACTTGAACACTATGTGCAATTACATAGGCAATGCGAAATCTGAACTTAGTAAAATAAATGCGGTGTGCTACAAGGGTAAACCCTTGGCCAACTTTTGTTTATTATGTACATAAACAATATAGTGAACAAACCCCTAACACCTGTCAATATTTTGTACGCCGGTGACACGAATCTATTCTTCTCTGGGCCAGATATTCACGACCTTAAGTTGAAAGCAAATCTATGGCTGCAAACCCTATCGACCTGGCTCAGGGCCAACATGCCAGATCTAAATGCTAAAAAAATAACATTTATTGTTTTAGACCTCGTGACAAATCATACAATAACAAAAATATTATTAGCTTTCAGGAACAGCCTATATAATGCATTACGTCTCTCAAATTCATCGGCATCTTTTTTCACGAATAATTAGACTCGTCTGTGCATATAAATTACTTACTAAAACATCTTTCGAGCAGTTGACATACTATGCACGTTGCGCCACTTAATACCACTATGGTTGAAAAGACAGATTACGCAACTATACATTATCACGTTAAATTATTGTCTTCTCATAAGGAGAACGACGACAAAAACTACCCTCAGCAATTTATATTTAATACAATAACAAGCTGTGCAGTAAACTGAACTGCCACCCGTTTGTTCGCACATAACCCTTCTTTTGAAAAACATGGACTGCTAGTGATTAATAGTACGCTTTATAAAAATTAGCAATGATGATATATCGTGAACTTAACCCAAGTAACGCAGAATGTTATCCACACGTTCAATGAAAGCGCCCAGATGTTAGTCACCAACATCGTCTAAACGCACTTAACGCCGTCTTTTTTGATCACATGATAACGTTGCCTGTAACATTCAGAACAATATGGCAACGTCCAAGATCACCCTTTCAACATCACGGCAATGTTTTCGCAACATAGCAGCAACGTAATGTCAACATGCGAGCAACGTGATGTGAACTTACCAGCAACGTGATGGCAACATACTAGTAACGTGAAGTCAACATTGCTACATTGCTGTGTGACATGTTGACTTTCATGCGACGTGCACAGAAAATATGTATTACTGTGTGAGCGTTATTAATAAAAGGCATGTTGACTTGTTATGGGAACCACCCTGAAGCTTCTGGCTAAGAAAAAAACTCTGGTATGGTGTAAAAATCGCATTAGTATTGTCCACGCACAAAAACTGTTTCCTAGCAGCTCTTTATCAACGCATTAATACATGCATAAACAAGTAGTGTTGGAACAGCCAAGCTATAAAAATGTCAAAACACACTTGTGCATATCCGTAAGACCTAAAGCACACTTTTCAAATCCCAAAGCTTCTAACACATTTGATATACTTACTGCATTTTTGGGGCATTAAATAAATGTTGTTTTGCACTGCGTAAGCAATGATTACAACGAGTGAATATGTGTTGAGGGTGCAGTATTTTATGTACGGAATGGCAGCAACCATGAGGACATGCAGTCACACAGCTTAAGCAGGAAAGAACAAGCCGAAGTGCCTGAACACCACATGAAAGAAAAAAAAGACAATGATTTACCAAGAATACTTATTTCTTATTTATTTGTCCTTGCCACAGAGTAAGACATGAATGGGAGTGTTACAAAACACATTTTAAGCATTCAGTATTAAATATGAAAACAGCAAAATGCAAGTTTATATCATACTATGTCAACTGCTGGGTCGTACAAAACAAATTCAGGTGCAAAATGAAAACATGGTTTGTTCATACAATCTTAGCAAATGTTTGACGCAAAAAGTTTTTATCTATAGTATTAAATATTTGTGAGAAAGTGAATAGGCAAGAAAGAGGACATTGGCGAAACAGCTATGTGTTAAATATATAGGAGGACATCAATACCGTAGACAGCCATTGCCTTGTCGGTAATTTTTCAACAGTGATGTATGCATTCTATACAACGACGGTTGTCATGGCTTTGGCTGTCTATGTCATGATTTCATGAACAGAGACAATATAGCAGCATTGGAAAACTCGCCAATCTCGCTTAGGTGCAGCTTGTTTCGCCGGAGCTTAAAAGGTTAAAAACGAGAACTTGTTTTTACCAAAACATAAATACCTGCCAATATATGTGTAGCAAAACATGTTGCACATCAAAATAAGCTTATCAGTTTGAAAGCAACTCAACTTCATGAGTACTGCCCGTCACGCTTTCAGTGAAAAGCGGCTCATTAAATGTGGCCGGTTGATTACATAGAAATACGCCTTTAAAAGTTAAGGTACCCGACACCCGGTCAGAAAAGGTGGAACGCGATCAGTGGAGCAACTGCTCAGTGTAATTCACGCAAAACCGTGACCTCACAACCACAACCAAGCGAGAAATATTGATCACAAAACGAATACACAAGGCATGCAGCTATTTTCTGCTCAGTTCATTACCAAGTTGTTGTCCATTTGTGTATTGGATGATTGGATGACACGATTATTCTTGTTCATTCAGTCCAGATTTTAATAATTTGTATCTAGAGGTAAGCTCAAGTTATTTTTAGATTGTTATGCACTGCTCTGCATAACTGTCTAGTATTTTTCACTTAGTTAAAATCACTAATTTTAGCATTTCAACTTTTTTGGATTTGCAGTGAATGCAGCTTCTAAGTTGATATTTTGTAGCGAGTGGTTATGAGCATCTTTGGAAAAGTGGCAAAGTACTCTCACTGTTTGCGGAAGTCGTTCGAAGGTATTCAGAACGAGTAATATGACCGAGTATCCTATAACAAAAATATAACACCATATATGTCAACTACGGATACACATACAATCATACTTGTGGGCACAGGAACAGCAGGAGGCACAGAAAATGCAATCATTTAGAGTAGAATTACAAATGAACACCAACCTGCATCACCACCAGAGAAGCAACTAAAAGCCATAATGCCCCAACAGTTCACATGCCCAGGGGAGTTCACATATGCAAACTGAGCAGCATGTTACAGTTGCCAGTCTTTGCTCGAGAGTTTGCCAATGTGGTTCCACTTGAGTGAACAAGCTCGCCAGGTCAGGGTATGTCCAAGAGGGGTACACTGTCGACGATGTCCGCAAACAGCAATTGAACTGTGATGGCTGTGAGGACCGTGGAACAAGCCATGATGCGAGGCAATTGGTTGGCAATGAGCGCCTGCATTATTGACATGGTATTCTAGGTCCAGTAACAGCAATTTATATGGTCTTCACCAGTGCAGCACATTCCACAATGCAAAGAGCCACACAATTATTCTAAATATGTATTAATTTTTTTCTGTACGTGAAGGTTTGACTTCCATGAGCTCAAGGCTCTGCTGACTGCAATGTTGACAGGTGATGCAAATTACAAATAGTTTCATAGATTTCATCCACTTATACGGGGCTCCAAAGCTTGCCAAATCTTTAAAAGTAGCACAAACAAAAAGGCTTAGATTTTGTCAATTCTGTATTCAAAGATAATGGTGCAAAATTTACCAGTTGCTTTTTTTAGCTTAAAATGCAAGGCAAGACCTTTAATGGCCCTAGATAGTGCACCAGTAAATATCAGTGCACATTGAAAAATCAAGCACACATTAGTATCAGTTCCTACTGTACCTTGACACCATGACATGATGCAAGCTTTTCATCGCATCCTCACCCGAGCTCAAGATATGGACACATTCTTACGGTTGGCTCTGTTGGTGACGCACGAGCAGCCATTTTGTTTGTTTTTTCTCTGACATCGTCAACACTGCCCATACTGGTGCACGGGGCCACCAGATCTACACTATCGGCTCAACATCACAATGTGCACCAAGGTACGTTAATATTCTCCACCTTCCTCATGTTTCACACTAGCTCTTAGTCATGTTCATATAAGAGATATTTGTCTGGCAGAGTTGAGTCGGCTTCTAAAGTTGGTGTGTGTACCCCTTTCAATAAATACAATTTTTTTTGAAAATATTGCATTGTGCAGCTTCAGCAAGCCATCCGCTTGTGTTCAAAGCAGTCTAGTCATTAAAACAAAATGAACTAGCACAAAGCTTCCAATCTGCTTACAGAGAGGCCAGAAGGCATTGCTACTGAATTTCTTGACATAAAACCAAAGGTCAGTATCTCCATTGATGACTCAAACATCTTCAGGAGCTTTTTGACTACTTTCCGAACACCATGAACTTCACTGACTTTTAAAAAGAAAAATCATCGCATAGACTTGGTTCATCTTCGACCCAAACAATGTCCTCAGCTAGCTCATTTAAACTTGCCTGCATAGAAAAAAAACAAAAGGGCAGTAAGACAATAATAAATATTTATTCATGCAAAAGTTAGATTATGAAGTGTAAGCACATAAGCGAGTTTGTAGAAGAAGCAACAAACGACATAATAGCAACATCACAAAGTTAGCCGTCACTTATAGAAGCTGAAACCAATGACAACAGCTGCTGCCGAATGTTGTTGGTATGAAGGCAGCAATACACACCGAAGCTGGCATGACACATGCTCTAACAAGTTAACCTTGTTTGTTTTGTTGTTCCTTCCATGTGACTACTAGTATAGAATGGTACTAAAAAGTACATACTATTCAAACTTCGTGCTACTGACTGGTCTATGTATAGCAATTCTGGGCAACAAGCAACATATTCTTGATTTTTGCAACTAAGCAATCTAGCAACGGGAACGAGCTAGGGATCAGGCCATGTAATAGGCCAATTCGTTGCATGCCACTTTTAAATTCAAAATAGCTTTTTGATGTTTGGGCTTCAGGTGCACTCACAGCATGACAGCTAGCAGATATGAGACTAAAAGTGAGGATTGCAAAAGCTTGCGCTCATAAAGAGATTGCAGAAGCTGTAATACCGGACAATATTATGAGAACATACCATCCCAGGTTCTGGTAAAGAAAGAGTATTAGTCTTATTCACGCAATTTACTCTATCACTGTGTTTTCAGATGCTAAGCAATTTGAATAACTAGCAGCACCGAATGAAAAGGGCAATAATAAAGCACAGCTCAGTTAATGATCTTTAAAATGATTTCTTATTAGGTTAGCTTTTCGACTGCGAAGAGCTCGAACCAATGAGAGGCTTCTCTAACACATAGGTCTACTACTGGCGACGCACCGCAGGGCTTTTTTAGAGGCACCGGGTGGGTCCTTTGAGTCACCACACGTCCGACCAGAAGCACTGCTGGCCGTGATGTCAGAATCCTCCAATGGGTACCCGCCGCGGCGCGTGGTTGCACACAAGGACGAGAGATGTTGCCTTGCATTGCGTAAGACTCGCCAGACTGGAAGGCGCCGATTGCTTCATCGGGCTCGTGGGCTAAGGGAGCTCGCTGTTTGTTGCGTTACAGACCGGCGCCGCCACTTGATGACGTCGTTGAGTTGATTGCATCAGGCGAGTTCGAGCATTGGCCTTGACACAGATAGCCTTTGCAGAGGCATTGACATTCAGTGTGGACTCCCACGCGTAACAGCACCCCCGCCGCCAGACAATGCGCCGGAAAGACGAGCTGCTTCCACGTGGCTAAGATGTCGGGCGCGCTCGTTCGCCAGGCTCCTCCAGGTTTGCCTCCAGGGCCATGGGGAGAATGTAGCTCTAGGCTCAGTTCCGTGAACACATTCATTTCTTGAGCACGGATCCCAGCTCCACTGGCTTGTCGCCACAACTTGTCGGCTAGCTTCACTTGTCTCTTCTGGCGATATTTGGTCTCAGCACTTGTCGATGGTTCTGTAACCTGTCACAAACGGTTCGACAACAGATAACACACGACACAAGCGAATTTCCTCGGTCACTCGACAGAACACCAGACAAAGTATATTACAAGATATACCTAGCTACGTGTCTATCGGAATTTTGTTTCCTCTACATCAAGAGGCACATGTGGGACACAAGACTCTTAAAATGAGAACACAATTTTCTTACACGTACAACAACGTAATGAAATAGAACACAACAGAAAGTGGGCACCTTGAGATCACTCTGGATGAGAGCGCTCAGCTAAGGCCATGATGAGGACATAATTTTGCTCCGAATTGCCAGCGAAAAACCGAAAGGTGGAGAAGGTACTAACTAAAACGCACGGCTCAATGCGTCCGCATTAGCGTTTAGCTTTCCTTTTTTTAGCGAAAGTCAAAGTTGTGCTGTTGGAGTATCGTGCTCCACATCAGTACCCAGCCACTTTTAGGCGACGATACCTATGCGGTAGCAATAGATGCTTATATTCGCGATGTTGCACATCTGAGTAACTACAATATGGGAGTTCTGATTTCTCATAAAAGAAACACCCTCTTTCTTGGTCCCTAACTTTACGCTTTCCATTAGCGCTTTAATCGAAAGTTCATCACGTAGCTCTCGAAGGAGCGTTTTTCGATCGACCCACGACAGCTCACTCCAACTTTCCGCTACAGGCGAGAGCGTAGCACCCCTCTCGCTCTGACTCAATGGTGCCATGTCGTCTCCTCCGCCTACGGAGACCGCCCCAGTCACTTCGGACACGGGCCGTTCGAGTGACTCCTCAAAAAACTCACACGGAGAATTTCCTGTCTGAGGTTCCGTCGACTCGCCGCCAAGGTCACACAGATCAGCCGCTTTTGCACTTGATGCTTCACCATATTGAACAAGATCAAGTTCCTGCGAAAGCTTCTGCGCTTGCGATCGCGTGTGGGTCATGTACGCTAAGTTCGAGAAGAACGATTTACCTTGCTTTTTGAGAAGCTGCTCCGAGTTATTACACAAAAGACAAGGAAAACTATCGGGAAGCGCGGCAGACACAGCTGCTTCAGTGTGAAGCTTACCGAACGGGCCTTCAATGACAGCCATAGCGATTGGTAAGCAAGCACTCTGCTCCTCGGTGACTTGCCTAATCCATGCACATTCTCCTGTAAAGTCATCCGGAGACACCAATAAAGGATAGACAACTTCCATTGTTGCCGCTGAGTCTCGAATTGCTCGACACGTTTTCCCATTCATACTAATTTCTTGGAGATACGGCTCTAACAACCGCACGTTCTTTTCCAATTCTCGGATGGTTGCGAAAGGAAACTTTGCTTACAGTTTATCGCGATGTGCCCTTCCTTTTTGCATTTGTAACAGATTAGCGACTTACGTGATTCAAACGCCCGTGTGGTATCAGTGCGTTGTTTTGGAACCTCACTCAATTTCTCCGCTTCTTTTTGCCCTTCCCCTGCAGTGTCCTTCGTAACAGACAGGTTCTTTTTGAAATTACGGTGCGGAGCGGATTTCTGTAGATTAGGTTTCTTTAAAAGCCCTCTTTCCTTTCATCCTTTTTAACGCGCACTTCCCTGTTATGCAACTTTCTGCGAGTATGATACTCCCCAGCTGACTCTGTCGCCTTGTTTAGCTGTTCTTCACGATGTTTGTCCTGCAGCCAAAGCTTGACATCCTCCTCGATGCAGCGGTAGAATTGCTCCAATGCAATTCACTCTACCACTTTATCGCGATCGTCATAAACACCTTCGGCCTTGAGGCATTCAATTAAATCGGCTTTAAGACGAAACGCGAAGTCAACGTGTGACTCATTCCGCTTTTAACATATCGAAACCTTTGCCTGGAAGCCTCAGGTAACTACTTATAACGTCTCAAGAGCACTTTTCACCTCGCCATAGCTCTCAAACGCTTCCCTCGACAAGCACGTTATCACGCCAGACACTTTGCCGGGAAGAAGAGCTAACAGGATGTGCGCCGAAAGGGACCGCTCCAAAGCCTTTCGCTCACAGACGTGTTCAAACTTGACGAGATACTTCTCCATGTCTTCGCCTACTACGAACGGTGGCAGTTGGTCCCTTATTCTATAACCGCTGACTTGAACTGTCGCAGAAGCTACGCTAGGCACCTGCGAACACTGTAGGATTGCCAATTCTATTCGATTCAACTCAAGGTGCTCTTGTATCTCGGCCTCCTCACGGTGTTTTCGCCTTTCATCTTCTTCACGTTCGCGAACTTTTCGCCTTCTAGCTTCGTCGCGTTCGCGAACTTCTCGCCGTTTAGCTTCTTCGCATTCGCGAACTTCTCGCCTTTCAGCCTCCTCGCAGTGTGCTTCGATATCCGCCCAGGCCTCATCTACTTCCTCAGTCATCACTCCTGCATCTCTCCTGATCTCAAGGATCGCTTGCTTTCGTTTCGCATGGCCCAAAGTAAGGCCATGTTCTTCACAAATTTCGATAAGTTGCTTCACATTAATGTTCCCCATCGTTCACATTAGCGTCTTGCTGTTTGTCCCTGTTAAGAATCTATTTGCTGTACCCTGTATAGGTCTACTAGCAAGACGCGCAAGCAATTTTAACAATGCCGTATTTACACCCTCCGCATTAACTTTGGTTTCAAAGTGCTTCAACTTTGCTTGAAACGATCAAAGCTCACTGTAATGCTTCACACAGCTCTTCTATAAACTACTATAACCTATGCTAGAGCAGTCTGGTGAACTGAGGAGAAAACATCAGGCACTCACCACATCGATGTCGCTGACGCTGGCCGATCCCGCAGCTGCCAACCACTGTTACCAAAGCGAGACGCCAACACGGTCATGAAGGCGCCACTGCTTCGAACTCCGCCGACAGGGTCACCAGCCGTTTGGTAGCGTAGGTTTCTCACCTCGCGACTGCTCCTGCGCAGGGCTCATAGATGAGTGGACCAGACAACGGTGATTTAAGGCAAGGCTTATGTACAGCATTGAAATGGAGGCGTTACAAATTCGGCACTGGGGCCGACAGTTAAGGGACTCGAAGAGCCGAGATGTCTTCTCTCGCATGCTGTTACGAAGCGCACCGCCGACGAGGTTGCGATGGGCGCCACAAAACTCGCCGCTGCCAAGGCACCTGGCCTCGCCAACGGCGATGGTGCTCAAACGACGAGAAGCTGCTATGACACATAGGTCTAGTACTGGCGACGCGCCGCAGGGCTTTTTTTAGGCACCGTGTAGATCTTTTGAGTCACAAAACGTCCAACCAGAAGTGCCGCTGGCCGTTATGTCCGAATCCTCCAATGGGGACTCGCCGCGGCGCATGGTTGCACCCAAGGACGAGGGATGTTGCCACGCATTGCATAAGACTCGCAAGACTGGAAGGCGCCGATTGCTTCATCGGGCTCTTGGGCTTAGGGAGCTCACTGTGCATTGCGTGACAGACCGGCGCCGCCGCTTGATGACGTCGTTGAGTTGATTGCGTCAGGCAGGCTCGAGTGCTGGCCTTGACACAGATTGCCTTTGCAGAGGCATTGACGGGAAGTGTGGACTCCCAGGCGTAACACTATTGAAAATATATCTACAACAATTATCAGAAAAAAAAATGGTCCTAAAACAGACCCTTGGGGTACGTCTGAGTACACGCGCAGTTGTCCAGAAGTATAGCGTAAAATTTTTACAGCCTGTTAACGCATTGATAACTAATATCCTTAATCTTTCAAGCTTAAAAAGGAACTTACGGTGGAGCACCTTATCGAAAGCCTTCCTAAAATTCATAGAAATTACATCAGTCTGCATGTGGACATCGAAGTTTTTATAGAAATCGTGGATTGTTTCTGCTAAATTTGTGACCGTTGAAATACCGTGCCGAAACCCATGTTGGTCAGAACAATGTAATTGGTTAGACTCAAGAAAACTAAGAATGTATTTTGCAATTACGTGTTCTAGAACTTCACAGCAAACGGATGTCAAGGAAACGGTCGGTAATTGTTTACTGATGCACGGTTACCATTTTTTTAAATTTGGTGTTACAATTGCATTGCGCCAGGCTTGTGGGAGTGATAGAGTCTTAATCGACCCCACAAATAATTAACCAATTTTACAAAAACTTTTTTTAATTCCACAAGGCTTCTTTCATCTTAATTTTATGGCAGCCACATCCGTCGCTCTATATTGCCTTTTTCTGAATTCTTTCTTTTAATTTGCTGTTTCATGTGGATAGTGCTGCGCGTTATCGAAGGATTTCGTTTACACGTTTTCCTAATGCGAGTAGGAACATAGCGATCAACGCAAGTCACGACATTGCTTTTAAATCTCTGCCACAATTGTTTTACAGATTTGAAGCCAGATGCTCGCTCGACGTCATACAGCTCCTGTTCTAAAAATCTAAGATGGAAGTGTCATCGGCTTTTTTAAAGTCTTTTACTTTTACCGGAAGGAACGGTCTCTTTAAACGGCATGCACTTGTCTTGGTCACCAAGAACAACAGTTTAAGATCGGATATGCCATTAAAGTGTCTAGAACCTTGTCCGTTTTATTTTACGACAAGAAAACAAGGTATAATAGTGACTTCGACGAACTTGTAACCCAAGCTGGCTCACGCACAATTTGTTCCAGGCCATGGCAGAAATTTATTTCTAGACGTCTTTCAGAATTATTTGTTTTAGTCTCACCAAGCATAATATTTTTCCAGTCAATACGCATAACATTTGCCGTGGCAAGTTGAAGTCTCCGGCCATTATCGACCTCGTGTTCCTTTTAGCATAATCGCTCAAAAAATCATTTAGTGAATCTAGAAAGTGAGGCATAGACGCAGGTGGTCTATATACTGAGCCAAAAGTGTACACTATACCGTTCAAAGTAATTTTACACTACACAGTTTCACAAACATGGCATTTATTCATGACAGCTGGTATGGAACTTCTAACAATGATAGCAGCACCACCACCTTGCGTATCTCTGTCCCGTCTGAAAAGCTTATACCGTGGAGGAACACTGCAGTCACTACGTATTTCATCACGCAACCACTTTTCTGTCAGTAATACAACATGGGGACTATGTGCCATGTACATATATTGCTTGAGTGAGTCTTGGTGGGTCAGGTATACGAACCTATTGTGAACGGCCATTTATTTGAATGAAATAATTGGTAATAAATGTCATCTGTAGTTCAACCGTGATCACTCAAGAACTAATATTTTTTATGGAAAAAGTTTCCAGTGCGACGCATGAACAGCGCGCAGAATAAGTGTAAAACCAAACCGGTGACCTTCGATGAACGCGTCCGATGCCGTACGAACTCAGCTACAATGGCCTTGAGCCCCTCGTCCACTTCATGAGGTATATAGAGTTTATTACAATATAAAGAGGCCACTGGGACCAGAAAATTAGAGCATTATTTCTTGAATTTTGTGCAATGAAAAAAGGAGTTTCTCTTTACAAATCTAAAGTTGTATCGTAGAGACTCACAAATCTTACCACGTTACTGTATCTTACATAAAGTGTCACTATGCGCAGTCACCATCTGGTGGTGTTCACCCAGTACTTGCAGATAAACTGGAAGTAAGTCGTTCAACACTGTTCCGGTTTTTAGTTTCATGAAAGCACAAAAAAGAGGATTGCTTCGCTGCAGCTACTGTACCCCTCCTACGCTGGTAGCATGTTACCAATCATTCTAGAGACCTTTAGCTTGGCAGAACCTCTTTTTTTATGAGTCTTTTTTATCCCGAATGCTTTGCTTAGGCGTATTTTGCGGTAATGTTTTAATATTTCAAGTGCATAAAACCGCTATGCCTACAAACAGCTCTGGGGAGTATCTGGTTTGGTTCCCCAAATCAGGATATTCATGTACTCATTTATCGTGAAATTGCTTTTCAGCCCCATGTGCATTGAACCCGGAGTGTTACTCAGCGCCGCTAATATCCTTATCAGAAGTCTGGAACATTTTTGTCTGCTTCCTGGCGTCACGTGTGAGGTAATCTGATTACGAGATGGCAAATGGTCAATACTCAATCGCATGCTTCCTGAAGGTGTCAAGTCTGCCAGAACGATAGTCTTGCTATAAATAAAGTAACTAAGTCGAAGCTATGGTTTGTTTTTCTGTGCTAGACACAATTTTATTGAGAACCGGGGCAAATGTGCTTCGTTGTCGCGATAAACCCATCAGTAGCCAATAAAGGAGTAAAATTGAAATTCGCAAATTTTTGTTCAGCCAAATTTTGAGGCAGGTGGTTGAAATAGTTGGAATACTGAAGTGTGAGCTTTCTTTTTTTTTGCAGTGAGCTCTAGAAAGAAAGAGAACAAAAGAACTGGCATACACAAAATTAACTGAGATAAATGCGGCAAAACCATCTTGTAATGATCATCAATTATTAACACCGAAGTGTTCGCCTACTTTCGATAAGAATCGCATCTGTCCTCTAACGTGAGTGCCGACGTCACGTCATATGATAGGACACTCATTGTGCGCCAGTGTTGTCAATGTGCCTTGTAGGCCCACGATCTATCCCGTAGCAAAGGGAAGGGGGTTTCAGTGTTTTCTTCCCGAATAGTACGCGTCTTAAACTGGCATGCTTTTCTCAAACAACTCTGTACCTCGAATAGCGGTGTTTTGTATACCGTCGGTCCCAAAATGAGTGAAATATACAACAGTGCCTTCACAAAATTTTCTCCGGTGGTTTCTCGATTGGTTTACGCTTTCACTTCGGCAGCAAAGCAGCTGTTAGGTTCAACCAGCTTAAAAATTTTGTAGACGGATAGTATAAAAACTCTGCAAACAAAAGGTATTTCAGAGAAATCGGAACTGGGAGAGTTAAGGTAGAACTACAGGCAATGTTTTTTTTGTTACAGAGCTTAACCAGTTTCTTAAATGCATTGCTAGGGTAGGCTTCGCTTGTATGGCAGTATTTCTTGACAAACAATTTCGCTGAGGACACAACTTTCCTTAGAACGCCCTCGCGAATCCCTTAACGACGCGGTTCTGTTCACCGTATATAGTCATATGGATACCGAAGTGCGCACATGTTAACTATGGCGCTAAACAGACAACCTGCAAAAAAGGGAACGATTAGCACTGTCAGGATGCAGACGTGTTGAGCCGTATTACACCGTGCCAGCGCGAGTGTTATGAGGCGTCTTAAACACGAGGCATGTACTCCCGTAATATATAATGAATGTCGCATTACGATGCCGTACCTTGACAGACCGTTTCTTGCCAGCTTTCTTTCCTTGTTCACACAGGATATGGTGAAGATTTGTTGCGCCATAGAGTGTTGGAAATGTTAAATACGGATACTAGGTACCGATCACCTTCACTCCAAGGCTGCCTTATACAAGAGCTTGGGTCATTCTACATAAGTTCATCTTATGGTGTTTGGCAGCTACGTAACCCAACGGTGTTACAGCGATCGAATACCAAGAGACATTCTGCAAGTTCTGTACATCAGTGCACAATAGACGATCCCTCTTACTCAAAGAAATGGTTTCCTTTCATGTTACACTGGTACGGCGAAATAACCAAGTATGTTTTGTTCATTGGTTGACTGCATAAATGTAAATGGTCTGCACCACATACAGTGAGTAATTCAGTAACTACCCTACCGCAAAAACCAGTGGCACTGGCCCAGCGCCATACCTGATTACTTGACCAGTGTCCAGTGTGGTGCTGACACTGGAACAGTGCCACGTTGCACGAGGCACTCTCGCACAGCACACTGGGACACCCATTATCGGCCGAAATCAGGCTTTTAAATTGTGTTCAAAATTTCTGGTCATGCGCACATCGTAATTAAGGCTGAAACACGCACGCAGTGAAAAAATAAAAAGATAAAAAAACAAGAAAAAAACTGACTGAGCCGGAGTTGAGCCTATTACCTTAACCAATCACATATTCTGAGCCACACACGCTGCCCACTCCTTGAAACACGAGAATGAGTTTATTTTACTTCATGTTAAAATTAATTCAGGTATCCTATACTTTGAATTTGTCGTTTACATAAGCAGGGTTTTGTCTCTTCGTGCTCGCGCCAAACTTGCGATTGTTAGCTCATTCCTTGCGGGTTGCCTTGGAATCCATCTAGCACGTTTTGCCGCAAAGCTTGTTAGCGTACCTGCAGGTGTGTTACGGCAACCGCAGATACTCGCTATGTTGTTAGTCATACATATGTATAATACAGCAATCATTTGAACTGCTCACTGAACACCCCTCGATAGTTTGGAAGTATTTTCTGTCCTGCTTGTTTACGTTCCGCGAACGACAGCCGCAGCAGCTCACTCTAACCGAAACGACCACTAAGCTTTGGGCCCTACTCCTTGTGCCACGGTTGCTGTGAATATCGTAGATATTCAGTTAGAAAGAGTCTAATAATCGTTACAATGTACTTTTAACCATAACTGACTCATGAATGGTAATATGTTTACCTTGAATTACAGCAATCGGAAGCTAAAAACACCAAGATCGGGCATTGCAGTGGATGGCCACCATTCACATTCCAGATATTTTTGTTTCCTGGATTGCAGCATATCTATCCAACCGCCAACAGCTGTAAAAATTAACGAAGAAGAATCTCGGTGTCTTCCTGTCACCTCTGGGGTTCCACAAGGTAGTGTTTTGGGATCATTGCTTTCTTTGTTGTATATTAACAATTTAGGAACTGTTGTTGACCCTACTGTTCAAATTCGATTGTTCGCTGACGACTGTGTTTTGTTTCGGGAAGTCACATGTACTAATGAGCAGAACGAACTCGAGAAAAACATTGAAAACGTGCGGGAGGAGTGTGTAGAATGGGGAATGGAATGAAATTTAGAAAAAAGTGTATATCTCTGTGTAACGAGAAAGAAAAACGCTAGTGAACACGTGTATAAATTAGGATCGTCTTCTCTTACACAGGTTGACAGTTATAAGTACCTCGGCGTTACGCTAACAAACAACTTATCATGGAACATGCACATAGATAATATTTGCTTGTGTGTCTTTCGGAAATTATGCTTCCTAAGATATAAACTCAGAAATTCCCCTCCAAACGTAAAGCTTCTTAGTTATTTCACTTTCGTTAGGCCGAAGATGGAGTATGCGAGTATCGTGTGGGACCCCCATACTAAACAAAACATTAAAAAACTTGAAAGGATTCAGCGGAAGGCCACTCGGTTTGTTTATTCTAGGTTTTTGCGAACGGACTCCCCCACAAACCTAATGCTAGCTAATAATATTCCTTCCCTTCAGGATTGTAGAAAGAAGTCCCACCTTGATTTTCTGTCTCTTTTATATAATCGCAAACTTTCCCTTGATCCAACCCTTTTTCTTTCTCCATTAAGCACAAGACCGACAAGACATCGCCAACCAAATGCACTAACTCCGTACTTCGCGAGAACGGACACGTTCAAATTTTCTTTTTTCCCACGCACCATTTCAGACTGGAACCAGACAATCGGATGTAGTACTTGCGATACTGAGTAACTGTGCACTATTTTTTGTTTTGTTTTGCGTGTATTGTATTTCTCTTTGCATTACACCGTGCCCTCCTGCTTGGACAGGAGTGTGGTCCGCAGTATGTATTAAATAAATAAATAACTGCTGCCGCGGACATGCGGCTTTCTACGGTATGAGCCGCAACGACTCACTGCTAGTGTAAATTGGTCTTGATTATGAGACTGATATTACTGTCATTTTGCGTTGCGAATGCTCAGTTCTATTGCTGTCGTTTATGAAATACATTGACCAAACTCAATCAACCTTCACGGAAAGCGCACCCACGCCAAGAGGAGCATCAATGGGTCGGCTGGAACCTTTTTTTCCCGAAGTTCTTGCATGACCCCCCTTTGCCCTTACCTCCAGGAGCAAGCATAGGTAAAACAGAATGCATGAGTTTTGTGCTCCCTGCCCTCCTGCAGGAACAAAGTTGTAGTTTGTCTCCCAAGCAAAATCTTGACAGCGCCTCTGACCCGCGCGATCAGCATATGAATGCTTCAGCGTACTGGCATCCATTGCCTTATGAAACTGAAGTTATATATGTGTAGCAAGCACATAGATCGGAATACCATCATATTCGGTAAATTTTACGCTCGACATGTCGTGATTCAATATGAAGTCTTACAGAAAGTGCGCCGATCGTGCCTATATTTAACAATGTGCCGCTAACGTTCTCAATATGCGGTAAAGACTGTACAGCGTGACCAGTACCTCCGAGCGCGCTTTGAGACACTGGGCTACGCTGTACAGTGTAACCCAGTGCGTTTCAGCGCACTGGGCGACACTGGCCATGCTTTACAGTGTGTTCCAGTGCCTCGAAGTGCGCTCTAGTACACTGGGACACACTGTACAGCGTTTCTAGCGTCACCCAGCGCGCTGAAACACACTGGGGGATACTGGAAACGCTGTTTTTCTTTTGATAGGGTACGCATTTAAGTACGGTACATGTTGATTATAGGTAAGCCAACTTCCATAAATTGAGGACATAGCAACATCGTAAAAGATGATCTTCTGCATTTCCTTAGGGTCTGTGTGACGTTAAAGCTTAGAGTGACTCAAGCTATGGGCCTAAGTACACGGCTGGTTGATCGCATACAAAATAGTTGATGCAGTTATTGCGGCAGTTTAGGCACAGCTGCGAATAGACGCTGTCATTCATCATTGGGGCGTAAAAAAGCCGCGGAACAGTGGATGGTGACCACCCCGCAGCGCATTTCGGCCGCTGTTACCACGTCAAATGAAGGCTAAATCGTTTGACCTATGCAGAACTATGTAGGCTCTTTACTGGGCAGGAACATTTGTCAAGTGCAACATTCACTTGTAAAATCTGCACTAACTGCTAAGAAGTACCACGAAAACCACTATGTGCTTACAGGGTAAAAAAATATTGTTTTGCGTTTCCTTTACGAATGAGCTCATTTACGTAGTTCCTGAAGCCCTTGCACATTATATACTGGTAACATGTGTGCAAAACAGTTAAGCGACGCAGCGTTAGCAGTAACGTCCCCCTCTTTTTTTTCGTTTATTGTCAGGTAGGAAAGTAAGAAATGTGAGATGACATTACATTGGCTCATTTATGTTTCAGTGATTCGTGCGCGTAGTATGAGAGGGGCCCGCTATATGAAATGTATTTGAAGAGTAGTTTACAGATATCTTTGAAAGATAAAGTATATATTGATGATTAGTGGGGATTCCGTAGGAAGCTGTCCTCCTGGTGCAGTTCTGTGATATTTACGCTAGTGCTCATTCGGTTAGCACTATAAAGAAACAAATCAGTAGCTGAACGAATGAATGAAGGTGGAAAATGTCGCTGAATTACAGTAAAAAATGTCTGCACAAGCGAATAAAAAACTAGACAATTAGTTGGGCAAACAAAGCCCATTCCGCGGCGTCTATAGAACATGAACTGCGTGCCTTCTCTGCAAGAGCCTATACACAATGCGGTCTCAGCAAATTCCACGGCTTATACTTCTACCGCGTACAACGCAAACTATTCTTTAGGTATTGTCTTCATTGCGCTGATCAGTCCGATGTTTTTGCTCGGATAGCACTCTCGGGCAGTGATTTCTGTGCGAGAACGCATATAAGCTTTCTAAAAGACGAGAACCCAATATTGAATGGGACTCGCAGAGCCATTCTGCGTTGCCCACCCCGTATTTCGATCGTATGGAGTGACTTGAACACCAGATGCACGCCACGTAGTTCACCAGGACGTGTACGAGAAAAATAAAAAAAGTTAGGTCACATATTCATCTATAAAGTATTCATTGAAAGTGTCGTACAAGGATAATAGGGGAATCATTGTCTCTGAGAAAGTGTGGGCCTCGTCTACATGTGTGCTTGCCTAGGAACTTGTTGTTTTGCTTAAGAGCTCGAAGTCAGCCGCTGATAATTTTAAGTGGCATTAACGTCACACTGAGCGCAGGAAAAAGTAAGACAAGTAAAAAAACATTCACTATAGCTCTGACATGATCAGCAAAACTGAGATCATCTACAATAACAATAAAGTGAAACAGGCTCGACTCCGAAACGTATCATCAGTGAATGCACATCACATTTTCCCGTCCGTTCAATGTTCAAGACAACCATTTAGAACACCAATTGAGAGGGCCATGCTGATGGAAACATTGTGTCTTTTATTGAACGAAGCCAGAAGTGTTTGCCTTGGCATGCGTTGGTTTAGGGTGCTTTATTTGTCTAAGAAGCAAGCGCAGATAATATACTTTTGTTCCTCATGCCTGTGCCAGATCAAGGCCCCTTCCGTTGGTGCACTCTGGTCATATGATTTCTTCTTTGGTTTTGTGCGGCACGTCCATCCATCTTGATTACTTTGTTAAAGCCTGCAATGAATCTCTCAATCTTAGGTTGTGGCGAGGAGTTTATTAGCATTGCCTCACTGTGACGTATTGAAATTGTTCATGATGAATGTTTTCCGCTGTTCTCATTGCAATAATGATGAGCAAAACTCTTAGCTGTAAGACAGGCGAGGTGGGCCATTCGCAGCGTTCATTGCAAAGTGGACGCTGTCCTGCAACAGTCCAGTGCAGACACGCTGAAGTGAGACAGTCTTTTGAGATGTAGACTTGTGGAAAAGCTTGGCTTAACCTTTTGGCAAGCAGATGAGATAGTGTACATTCCCGGAATGATGTCACCGACAGAAACCCACTACGTGACCACGCCCTTGAGACAGGAAAAAGGCAATTGACAATCTTCTAAAGGAGACCGCCACAGTATGAAAATTTGCTAATATCTAAAAGTGCGCAAGATTAAAGATTTTGCAGTTACTTTATGAAATCATTTCATATTTTAGTTTTAGCGCAAAAGCGTTTTAAGGTTGCGTTCGTCAAAATTTCGCCTGTCAAAGCAACAAGGCCTGCACACGTGAAGGCCAACTGCCAAGTATTGACACTTCTAACGCCTTCAAGATTTCTCCTGTTAGCTGGCTCAAATGACGCTTTACAGCCATGCAACGCGACTACTCGGAAATGCAGCCACAGTGGCGACGCTTGGTTGCACAAAAACAGATGGTAGCTGTGCAATGTGAATGGTTAGCAGTGATGCCACTATGGCATGTTCTCTTTTTTTCAAGCATTTGATCATTTTTAATTATTTTTTATTCTTTCGTTCGCTGGGGACTGTGCAAAAAAAGTGGCGCGGTGTTGAATAATACACCTTGCAAGTCAGCGCTGTTGTTCGTGCCCTCCTTTTTCTTGTGCTTCGTCCGTCGCGCTGTTCTTCTATCCACGAAGTAAACGAGCCATAGGCTGGCTTTGTTGTGGTGCCTTTCCCTCCACTTGTGCTGCGGTGCCACGCGTTCGAATTGATCGTGTCAATCTTGAAGGCTGTCGTACTCAGCAGGAGCTGCAAGAAAAATGACTGGTTCCTCTAGCTTTTTGACCAGGCGTGTCAGGAGGTCGGAACACCACTTCATCATTTCACACTATCTCTGTTACAGAGCCATGGTCTCCCGAAGAAGGCCTCATTGAGAAAATTCTCACAGTTGCTTGTACTTGCGTCAACCGCAAGCTATTGTTACACATGCTGCTGAACTTGTAGTTTTTTGCTTGGGATTTTGGCCATATGAATTATCTCACACGTGCTACAAGTTTTGGCGAGGCGGACCTTCTCTTAACGAGATTTCACAATTATGATGTTTTTGTTGTCATCATGTCTTCCCAATAGGCGTTGTATAGGCACGCTAATGAATAGCATGCCCTAGATTTTAAAGGGTTAGGAAAATGTTTCAGAAGCACTATTAACCTTAATATTCCTGCAATAAAGTTTGAGCCTTCCTGCTTGTGCTAACACCAGTGTGGTCCGCTGTCATAGAATTTATTTAACTGTTTCGTTACCCCACCTAATAAAATCCATCACCTTTGTTGGCATGCTGATTTTTTTTTTTCATTTATATATATAGTCCCGCTATTGACGTTCCAGAGTCAGGTTCAATTTGCCTGATTCTGCAACATAGTGGTTTTCAACAGGCCCCTCTCTAACCAGAGTCCTTGTGTAGTGTCGCTATTGTCGCTCCTGGTGTAGTCGTCACGCGTGCATGGGTGCCCACCTGTGCCGAAGAAACTATCTTGCAACATCACTAGAATAGAGTGGCGACGAGCTTTGAGCTTGAAGATGACAAGACCTTATGTTCAAGCTTTGATGGCGACGATCTTTTGCGTCAGCCTGGGGCACCCGCTGTCGTTTATAAGTTTGTTTCGTTTACGTCCTCCCTCACGCGTACGAAGCTGCTCACCTTTGTGAGAAATCTTAGAGCTACTCTGGTTACGTGTGAGCTACTTACGCAGCATGGGCGCAATGTGCTAGTACTGGCTGCAGAGGTTATCCTTAGAGCAAGAAGGCCAATGAAGCCGATACGGGCCCCGCGCCACTCGAGTGGTGCAATACGTTTTACGTCTGGCCACGATTTTCTTTTTATTACTATTTGCGAAAATGCAAATAAATAGGCTCAGATGCATATTTTTGAGACACCATCTTCTTCGTTGAGAGGTGACTCACGATAAGAGGTGACATCACACGAAATCATGAAGTCCATTGCACATCTCATGTATATGTAAACATTCTTCACATCACAGGTATCCATATATATGAGAACACCAGCAGTACTTTCTCATAAAAACAAGAATTTTATAGTTAAAGCATATTATTCCACGTCTGTCTCGCAAGAAATCACAAAATACTTGAGCGCATAACATGAGCAATAAAGCACAACCTAAATTTTGATTTATTTTGTGTGTGTTAACAGGAACATTGCGTAGAACATTTATGATTTTAAACTATCTCTGGATCATGTATATTGAAGAGACATATGTAGTGAATTTTCAATATTTTTTTGGTTTCAGTCGTACCGTGTTTTTATTGCTGTGTTTATTAGCTGGTAACCAAAAATTTCCCAAGTTTGAAATTTTTATAAATTCCACCTTGTGTTTGATGGCTGCAGCCTATATTTTTTGGAAGAATATACATGCATAAGTCGTTACGCTGCAATACATACTTTGCTAACTGGTCAAAACTTCGACACCGAGACATATGAAAACTAACAATTTTCTCGCGGTCACGAAAGAGTTAACACAGTAAGATCGGGCCTACAATTCACGATAAAGTGGGGGCGATGAATCTCAATAGATGACGATAGCAGCTTCACTGGGGCTGTTTCAATTCACGAGGCACAACCTCGCAGTGGTCTCCTAGCAATTGATATGAGCACGTTCAGCCATATATTTACTGCGAAAATTTAGTGGATGCGTCTTCGATTCCCAAAGACAGTGGCTGCAAGACACAACAATAACCACAAAAAGTGCAAGAAAGGGATGTGTTCAAACGCCAACTTCATGGGTGCATTTGTTGCCTGTCATATTACCGCACTCATATTCGAATTTGGAGGGTATGAGTATAAAGATATGCAGCAAAGCACAACAGAAGTGTTAATAACTGAGGCACGAACAAATATAATTGCAAAAAACAACAACAAAGAAGTCCATTTGTTCTGGTACACAAAAGCATGAAATCAGTTATAAAATAAAAATGTGGAAAGTACCAACAGTAATTAAAGAATAAGTGAGGATAAATTATTCAGTGATAAGTACTATAAATGGTAACAATAAATATCTTTTAAGGGTTGAAGGTGCAGCTAACGGTAAAATGCAAATATTACTCAGAGTATTTGGGCAGGTCAGGTTGAACAGTTTTATGTGAAAGTATAAGACTTCCTATTGCAATGCATGAGAAACACGGTATATTTCAAGGAACTGCAGCTGTGAGTGAACAGTATGGTGTTCGCACCTGTGCGAAAGTTCCAGTGAAATTTTGGGCGAGTATTAGGATAGTCTTAACTCAATTATTGCATAATTTGTTACATAGGCATTATTCGAATCATCAGTCAGAAAGAAAGCTTCTTAGTTGATGCTAACTTCACCCTGTTTCAGGTATGTCAATTGAATGTTTGCGAATTTTAGTTTTCAGAATTGCCCCACGACGACTGATTCGTCCTCGCTTGGCTGTTCGCTCATCCTAGTTTTAGTGACAGCTGGCCAGAGTTGTTTTAGATTTCAACGCCTGAACCTGGAAGCATTTACCATCGCACTTCTATGTAAGAAGTTCGTATGGGTTTCCTAGTAGCTTCATGCAACAGGCGGGTGGCTCTAGGTTCTCTGTTTTATTAATATTCCGAATTCTTGTAAGATTCCGCGGAACAGCTTTGTAGCATACGGATATGCGTGTCTAGCAATTTACTGAGTTCTTTAACATTCCTGACAATTCACCCACAAACATAGCATAGAATTCCAGAATCATAACCGCGGGCAAAGAATCCCTAATAGTTTCGGTGGCTCTGAAATTAAGAATGTCGCTTTGAATAAATTCCGACAGCTTATGCAGGATTAGTTGACTATAACATAGAAGCTGTCATAAAATATAATACGCACTAGGACGGATATTTTGTGTTCATTCAGACTGGTGTGTACTAGGGCGACGCTGCTCTTTTATACCAAGATAGCGCTCATAGAAAACACAAAAAGACTGTTCGCAGCAAGTGGTTGCTTAAATAAATGTGGCATAGATTGCGTCGATCAATAGCATTATATACTCATACTAAATGAAATCATACGCTGAGTGGGGAGATTGACGATCATACGAAAGCGGTGACGTACTGCGATGTGTTGAGTCATAGGCCTTAATTTTTATAGAGCCAGTGTTCAAAGAATTTTCTCTCTAGCTATAGGTGCAAGACAACAAACTTAGACGACCTTTAAATATAGTAGTACTGACCAAAATATTAGCAGTTGGTGAATGTATACTGCAACATCAAGAACACCTCAGGTGCCTCTAAGAAACCACAAAATCTTAGCCCTTGCAAATAAAGTCGTAAAATGTGTCGTTTACTATACATGCAGTAACACAATTCAATATACAAGCATGACATCTAATCTCGGAGCACAAATGGCTTGGGGAGAACATTCTACAATATATACTCTGATAATCCAGCACATTTGCTCATACGTTTTAATTTGTTTGGTTATTGCTGTTATGGACAGAAACGTTCTCTCCGTCGTTTTCTTTCTTCATCCATCAATGTAAAATTCGATATTCACGTTAGAGTCATGACAGATCTTTGAAGTAAAATATTTTTACTTTTGTGGGTGACATGTTTCCTTTCCCCTAATTTTAATCACTTGCTTGTACTAGCATGGAAACGCGTTTTGAAAGTTTTCACTGCAACCAGCATGTGAATTAAAATTTATTGAGAAGTATTCTATTACGCAATCAGATCATATTGCACGTGCTTACTTAACCGAGAAGAACAGCCTAATATGGAATAACTGCATGCAGTTATATTAAAGAGTCTTGTGGGTTGATCTCAACTGAGTGCTTGTGCTTCGCCGAAGTCCTCACGTACGCACAATTTTGATATAGGCCTCCGTTTCAATGCTGCTGCTTCGATTGGTATTAGAAACAAAAGCTGTTTTTTTTTTCATGTACAAGGTAACTGGCACGCAGATACATGACGTGAGACAACATTTTTATCATTGACAAAGAGATTTTCATCCTGAAAATGGCAAATCACGCCAAGTTTTTAGCATAACTGGTCAAATTTTAAAATTTGCTTGTCCACGTTTTTGTATCAGCGTCCCTGTCCAAATATTTACGTTATTAGTTTTGCTCAGCAGGTCACTAAAGGCAAACAGCAATTTTAGTCTAGGGTTTAGCGGAACATCGTCTGACGAGGGCATACATTTCGTGCAAATAAACAACCCTCAGGGGTTTTCTTTGTGGCAGCTTTGTCGAGTGCTCTTTTTTTTGCAAAAAAATAACCAATTGTGTCTCATTGAAAGATCAGTGTGCGACAACAGATAACACGGAAATATTATCAACAGTTCCCTACTTGTCGAAAAGCTAAGCTAAATCTATCACAGGACGTGCGCCATGAGTGAGATATTTCGAAAATGATCCTAATGACGTAAGATCGTTTGACTACAGATATTCAGTAGTATTCAAACTACCTGCTATAAAAGGTTTCTGTGCATAAGGAGACGGAATAGGACGCTGCTTGTTCGTTTCTTTTTCATTTACAAAAAATAACCACCTAGTGTTACTATGGCGATTGGTGCGACTAGTTCAAGAGTTGCCTTTTAACTTGGTTAGGCTGCATCAGTGATTTCGTCTAGCGGGTTCCACTTAAACCAGGCAAGAAGAAACTCGTTCCAATACTTTTGTTTGGCTTCTAATAGTGTCGGTAGCTGCGCAGTAAAAGGAGAAAACGTTGCGCAAGACAACAGTGACGTCAAAGACCCCATTGAGGCGGTTGATTGAACTTAGCAAATGAGATGTGCACCGCTGAAACAGGATTTCAATCCGAAATAAGCACTTCCTTGACACAAAAGTTGCACTACGAAGATTCTGTAATGCTTTTTCAGCAATCCACATTAACCAAATATTTATATCTCTTTAGAACATGTATTAAGTAGCCCGACAGAAAACACTACTAACCTCTAAATTCATGCCTTCATTTCCTGAGAATAAAATAAGCAAATTTCTTTACCCGCTTGCAAGAAAGCGTTATTTAAACCAATTTTAACAGGTGTTTTCAAAGCACCTAAATGTTTTGCTCAAATGTTTATTGGTTTGGCACAAGCATCACAACATCACAACAGCACAAGAGAGACAACAGACTTATCCGTCATCTTTTTTTAAACAGAAATTATTGAGAATGCAGGCACAAAAAATCTCATGTTTGTTTCCTATTCCATTATGCTGTGAAAGTGAACTACACGACCACGTTCTTCAAAATACTAAACTTATGCAGAGCTGGCGACAAAACACCATTTATTATCTTCAAAAGCAGCGCGATAAACTCCGGCAAAAAGCTGGAATGAACATTTCTAAGCGCTGCGCGCCAAGAGCAAGCAGGCTTTGTAATTCGAAGCGTAAAAGCAAGCGTAAACATATGCCCCCAAATAGCCCGAAAACTAAGCCGGAGGACACCATTCCAATTAGCACACCGTGGAAGAAAAGATATTCGAGAAAAAAAAACTCAATAGGCGCATTTTTCAGCCCTATTCTAAGAAGCTGATTTGGCTGCGAGATAATGTCACCGTGCGCCCGTTCATGCGCTATTTAGTGTATGCTTACATAAACAGACGCTCTCATCAATTTTCTTGGCAGCGTGTCATTGTAAGCATTCATATTGTTGTTTCCCCAGATAAAGCCTTGCATTGGATTCAAAGAGGCACTGACAATGAGTTGCGAATTTTGCGCGTATATATTGCGTAGAACATGCACGTAAACAAGCTTTATGCAAGCATACACCATTCCTCGAAAATGATAATCAATGCTTGAAATGAAGTTTTAAACGGTCGACGTCAACAATTTCGCGCCCGTGATGCCGTTGATCTGTACGTGGCTGAATAGGCTCAACCATGTAGTTGACTGGTGATTTCTCGCGCAGGATCCGGTACAGACTGTCATACCTGGGTATGAACTTTGAGGAAAGGCCTGGGGAACGATGGTACGTGGAACCGCACGATTGTTCCAGGCACGTATGACGAAGGGGATGAGCGTCGATACTGGGAGTACTACTGGTGAGCCTGATCGTGCGTAATAAGCGAACGTGCAAGCTGCCAACACTCTTCGACATAAGTGGCGGCTTTGGTCAAAGTCATCGATTCTGAAAGGTCTGAGTGGTACAGAAGGATAATGTTGAAGAGCGATCAAGGCTCTCGACCATAAAGAAGGAAGAACGGGGAGAATGCAGTTGTTGATTGAATTGTCCTGTTGTAAGCGTAACTAACTAATGGCAGTATGCGGTCCCAGTTCATGTGGTCATCGGAAACATACATAGAGAGCATGTCACCTAGCATGCGAATAAATCGCATGACCATCCCATTGGTTTGGAGGTAGCATGGGGTGCTTGTTCGATGCACAATGTTGCATTCGCGTAGAAGTACTTCTACAGCTTCTGACAAGAAGGCCCGCCCACGGTCGCTGAGAAGATCGCGGGGTGCACCATGGTGAAGGACGAAGTTGCGCAGAGTGAACATGCCGTTTTAACGCACAGTAGCCTCGGGAAGCGCCGAAGTTTCAGTGTAGCGCGTAAGGTGGTCCATGAAGAAGGATACTAGAAGAAGCCTATAACAGCAACGAAACGATGGTTTATTAAGTACAAAAAGTTATGTCATCATTTTCGTTTCCAGGGATGAAGTTCCTTAGGCCATGGGTCATTTCTTCCTCTGTATGTAGCATGGAGCTACCTCTGGTTTATGTCTCACTCATTGATGGCGTTGTGTGTACATGTCCTTGTAGTTGTAGCAGTAGCTTTTTTGGGGTCAAACGGGCCCTTCGGGGTGCAGGATACCTAGTAACGAGGAAAACAATCAGGGAGGCTCTTTGACACGTGGTATGGCCGGATACGATTCCAAAGTGGTAATAGTATTTAGGATAGGTAGAGTGCGGGGCAGATATAGAAGTAGCCACGAGTGGAGAGCCAATTCAGACATAGGGTATTTTTAAATGCAGGGTGGTAGGAACAGGCTGAAGTGGGAAGAAATAGAAGAACAGCTAAGGGAGGAGAGGCCGATGGTATACGGTTTTGTAGAAACACATCTCAGGGACATGGAACAACCTCCTAACAATCCGGACTACGCGTGGGAATATTGTAATAGAACAGAAGGCAGCAGAAAGGGGGGTGGTATTGGGGCAATAATTCATAATAGTACAGACTGGAAATGGGTCAAGCAGGAGTGCAAGGAACATTTATGGCTAACAGGGAAAGTGGCAGGGCAAATGACATTCTTTGGTTTCGTGTACTTGTGGACAGGAGCAAAGGCCAGAGAGGAAAACCAGGCAATGGTAGAGTGTATACAAAATAACTTTCAGGAATTAGGAGGAGAGTGCGAGATAATTATACTAGGAGATGTGAATGCGCTGATAGAAGATATAGATGAGTGTACCTACCCGACAGGCAAAATGATCATGGATATGTGTGAAAGGCTTGATTTGATCATTTGCAACAGTACCGAGAAGTGTGAAGGGCAAATAACATGGGAGGTAGGAAGGCTGCAGTCGACGATAGGTTACGCACTGATGTCACATCGAATGTATGCTAAGCTCAGGGGAATGCACATAGATGAAGGTGGCTCCAGAAGTCTGGGTAGTGATCACAAACGTATCAAGCGAAGTTTTGGAAGAGCAGTGAATGTAGGAAGGAGACAAGATGAGCAGCTACAGCAAAATTCTTATTCAGAAAGGCAAATTTAAATAGCCACTAAACAAATTGAGAAAGTAATCACTGAGGATACTAAAACAGTGTGGACATACACGAAACTAATTAGACTGTTTAAGCTCGAGCTTGCTAAGGCACGTGACAAGTCACCCCGGAAAAGAAGACAAAAATCCCATTGTTGGTGGGATGAGGAAGTGAAGAGAGCCAAAGCAAAACTTCAGGAAGCCTCTAGGGGACACAGACATGCTAAGCAGCGGGGTGAACCGACAGATGACGTTGAAAGAAAATGAAAAATCTTACTAAGCTGTAGAAGGGAAGCATCCCTTCTGATCAATTAAAAGATTAAAAGAAAGGGAGCTCAGTAGCTGACAGAAGTAAATAAAAAAATAGAAAGGCAGCTGCGAAATTTCGGAACCATCTAATTTCCCTAAGAATTGAGACGAGCCTAGAGCAGAGGTTTATAACTACAGCTCAAGGTGCTAGGCTAGAAGAGGACGAAGCTATTGAATATATAAGAACAAGGGTAGGAGAAAATTTTCAACAAAGAACTGCTTTATGCACCACAATAGACAAAGATGAATAAAGTGGCGCAATGGCTTCATTTTCACAAGAGTGGAAAAAGGCTGAGAAAAGTGTTCCTAGTAGTACATCAACACGCCCAGATGACATTTCAATTATGCTGATAAAGACATTAGGTCCGAATTCTAAGCAGACGTTGAGAGAGGCAGTGAGCAAAATAAGAATCGATGGTGAAGTTCCCGATGGATGGATACTGAGCAGGTTGAGCATGATCTATAAAGGAAAGGGGTACAAAGCTGACATAAACAACTACCGTCCTATAACAGTGACATCAGTGTTCTACAGGCTGGCGATGCAGATTATAAAGGAAAGACTGCAGGCATGGATAAAGGATGAGAGGGTGCTGGGGGAACTGCAGAATGGGTTTCTTAAACACAGGAGGTTGGAAGACAATCTGTTCTCCTTGACGCAGTGCATCGAAATAGAAGAAAAGAAACACAGGCCCTGGGGCTAGCATTTTTGGATATCAAGGGAGCGTACGATTGCGTGGTTTAAGAGTAATTGAGGGGAATACTGGACACGTTAGGCGTGGAAGATGGAGTCACTAATCTTTTAAAAGATATATATAAAAGTAACAAGGTAGGTATAAAGTGGGAAAAACGGGTATCCAAGCCTGCAGAGGTAAAACGGGGGCTTAGGCAGGGGGTCCTCTGTCGCCCCTTGTATTCATGATGTACCTACAAGGATTGGAGGCCAAATTTGAGGAAAGTGGACTGGGCTTCGACCTTTCTTTCATCAAACAAGAAAAACTCATTGAGCAGACACTACCAGCAATTACGTACGCAGATGATATAGTGCTAATGGCCTACAACAAGGAAGATTTGCAGAGATTGATGGACATCTGCGGTAATGGGGGAGATAGGTTAGATTTCAGTTTCGGTAAAGAAAAATCAGCAGTCATGATTTTTATTGACAATGAAGGTAGTGAGCTTAGAATACAGAAGGTCACGCTAGAGATAACAGATAAATACAAATATCTGGGCGTATGGATAAGCAATGGGGCCGAGTACCTAAGGGAACACGAAATATACGTGATGACTAAAGGTAACAGGAATGCAGCCGTAATGAAAAACAGGGCACTGTGGAAGTACAATAGGTATGATGTTGTGAGAAGAATATGAAAGGGGTCATGGTTCCTGGACTGACGATCGGCAATGCGGTCTTGTACATGAGATCAGAAGTTCAAGCAAGATTAGAAATTAAGCAACCTTGAATAGGTAGGCTTGCCTTAGGAGCTCACGGGAATACACCAAATCAGGGAGTACAAGATGTCATGGGATGGAAATCATTTGAGGGCAGGGGAGCTAACAGCAAGATAAAATTTGAAAAGCAATTGAGAGAAATGGGGGAGGAGCGTTGTCCTAGGAAGGTATTCAGCTACTTGTACATGAAGAATGTCGATACAAAATGGAGGAAGCGAACCAGATAATTGACTGGTAAATACTTAGAAAACAGCAGGGGCCAAACCAATAATAATTAGCGGTTAAGAAGAAGGTGAAGGAAACTGAGACCGATATGTGGAGAATAGGCATGATTAAGAAGCCCACACTAAAGATCTATCGATATTTTAAGCAGGAAATTGCCAAGGAAAGAATTCATGATAATACTCGCGGTTGTTCTCTACTGTTTGAGGCCAGGACGGGAGTATTCCGAACGAATAAATATCGAGCCAAATACGAAGGGTTAGACACGGAGGAGGAGGAGGAAGAAACTTTATTCAGAAAAAAAAATTTGAAATGCAGGCAGTTTGGTCGGGCCCTCAGTCCAGGGCTCCGCTGGCACGAGCGGCTCGCTGGACCTGGTCAAGCAAAGCTATTTGGCTCTGCCTGTCCTCGTCCGCAAGCCATGCCTCCCACTGCCTGTGAAACATGTGTGGTTGCTTCGTGATGTGTGGGCTGTCGACGTGTGTGGGCCTCTGGGTGCACTCCCATGTTACGTGGCTGAGTGTTGGTACTTGTGAACACCACGGACAGGTGTCTTTATATCTTGCGGGATATATTCTACTTAGATGGTACAAATTGGGAAAGCTATTGGTTTGTATGCGTCTCCAATCCCTGCTTTGCTGGCTATTCATGTCCTTATGTGGAAGCCCATATTCCTTTCGTTGCTTCCTTTGTTGGAGGAGGATGTCACGCGAATTGGAAAGAGGTTCAACGTCGTGGCCTGCCGCCGCTCGGTTGGTGATGCCTCGAGCTATACGGTCTGCCAAGACATTCCCCTCCAAACCTTCGTGAGCAGGACACCATATAATGTGATGGTCTCCTGTTATGGGTTTATTTAAAAATTTATACGCTATTTTAGGTAGCGTTCCTCGGAGAAACATTCGGCATGCCGCCTGTGAATCGGAGAGCACAACCACTGATTCTCCCCTGATTTCTGCGTTGGATATGGCTATGGCTATTGCTGCCGCCTCTGCCACTCGTGTGAAACAAGTTTTAACCGACGCCATTGTGGTGTGATTTTGTGCTACAATTGCCACTACATGTGACCCTCTGCTCGCTTTACTGACGTCTGTAAAGACGGCTTCTGAGCTATTCTGAAATGCTTTGCGTAAGGAGTCTGCTCTCGCTTTCCTCCTTTCTGCGTGATACGTCGGATGCATATTTCTGGGAATAGGCGCCACAGTTAAATGCGTGCGTTTTTTCGCATCTATTAGCACCGTTTCCTCGTCACAATATAGCGGTCGCAATGTATATCCCATCTTTTCCAGAATTCTTCTCCCATGATAGCTTGAATTGAGCCTTTCCTTTTGAGATAAAAGCACCGCATTCGCATACTCCTCAAAGGTATTGTATATGCCCAATTTCTCTACCCTCTCGGTTTTGGCATTTTCCGGAATCCCCAATGCTGCTTTGAATGCTTTCCTTATTATTGTGCTTATTTGCTTTGTCTCCTGGTTTGTCATTGTCTGGTACGGTAGCGCGTACGTAACTCGGCTGATCACAAATGCATGAACGAGTGCAATGGTGTCTTTCTCCTCTAGTCCCATTTCGCTATTTGCTATCCGCCTGATCATCCGGGCCACATTCGCCGTGGTTCCCCGTAGCCTTTGTAGTGTGTGTGACGTTCCCGAATTTCCTTGTATCCACATGCCAAGCACGCGTATTACATCTGCCTCCCTGATTTATCTCCCATCCAGCAGTACTGCTACCGGTATTAAGTCTTTTTTCTTTGCGTATCTTGCCCTAATTCTAACCATTTCAGTTTTTTCCGGCGAGCATTGCATTCCTGCAGCTGTCACGAAAGCTTGTATTTTATCTACTGCCTCCTGGAGGGCGTTTTCTTTGTCCGCATAAGAGCCACCCTTTGTCCATAAGGTGACATCGTCTGCGTAAAGAGCTGCTCCTAGACCTTTTATATTTTCCAGCTCACATGCGAGCTTTCTCAGGCCGATATTAAATAGTATCGGGGATAGCATGGCTCCCTGGGGGGTGCCTCTATTTGGGTAGTCGAAGGTTTCAGATGTAACCGAGCCTAAAGAAATGGTAGCTTTCCTGCTTGTCAGAAATGACCGGACATACTCATATATTCGTGGGCCGCAGTTAATCGATTCGAGGCCTTCCATTATCACCTTGTGTGATATTGTATCGAATGCTTTCTTGATATCTAGTGCTAGTACGAATTCGTCGCTTGAACCTCTGTTTGGGTTCATGACGTCATTTTGCAACAGCAGGAAAACATCCTGGGCCGATACATGTGGTCGGAAACCGAACATATTCACCGGTAGCAGACCCTCTCTCTCTACATAGTCTGCCAATCTAGTCAATATTGTTTTTTCAAAAAGCTTACCCAAGCATGAGGTAAGGGAGATTGGTCGGAGGTTCTTAATAACTCTTGGTTTCCCTGGTTTTGGTATTAACATGATGTTTGAGTCCTTCCATTCTACTGGAAGGTTTCCTCCATCTACCCATACCTTTTCAATAAAGAAATCCGTGATTCGTCGAAGGGCCGCATCACTCAAATTTCTAAGCATAGAGTTTGTTATTTTGTCTCGTCCTGGGGTGGTATTCTTTTTGAAAGACTGGGCCGCCGCATAAACCTCTTCAAATGTTATGGGAGCGTCTAACTCTGGTTCTTCTTTTCCTGCATATTTGCCATGTACCACTTCACATGCGTCTTGTCCGACATATAATTTCTTGACTTCGTAGATAAGTGCGTCATCGTTACCTTTAAATTCATTCTCCAGAATTCTTAAAGCCCTGTTCGTCATTGTTTTTGTTGCCCCTGGATCGATCATACTCCTCAGGATGTGCCAGGTCTTTTTGGTTCCTAACGTCCCTCTAAGTGAGTTACTAAATTGCCTCCAGTTACTGGTATTTAGTTGACGTGCGTAGTCATTGGCTTCCTGTGACAACTGAGCTATCCTTATCTTCAATTTGCGATTAAGCTTTTGCTTCCGCCATCGCTTTGTGAGGCTTCTCCGCGCGTCCCACAAATGTAGCAGGTGCTTGTCGACTGCTGGGATTTCCACGCTTGTTTCTATTTCCTTTGTCACTTTCCTGTGTGCCTCCTTTATCTGTGTCACCCAGTTACCTAGATCTATTATTTCCCCTTGGTCTCCTACGTTCTCCCTAAATTTGTTCCAATCAGATATTGTCGCTTTCCCCATTCTTCTTGTCGTGGTGGCATTAATAGTTATTCCGAGAATGTAGTGGTCGCTTCCCAAGTTTTCTCCGAGGTGCGCCCATGAGACGTTTCCTTCAGAATTTGTAAACGTTAAGTCCGGTGACGTGTCTTTTGTTAAGCTATTCCCGACCCGTGTCGGTAGGTCTGGTTGTGTAAGTTGGCAGAGATCATACCGTTCAACAAGGTCTACAAGGAGTTTGCCCTTAGGGCTGTCCTGCTTATATCCCCAATTTCTGTGTGGCGCATTAAAATCCCCCATGATAACTAACCTGTCTTTCTCTTTCAATAAACCCATCGCATGTGCTATAATGTTCTCAAAGTCGGCTCGTCTCTCCTTAGGTGGGCTATATATATTGACCCCCACTGTTTTTGGTGCTATATCTTTTTGGTAAATGTCGCCACTTGTGGGTACTTTGGGTTAATATGTCTTATGTACCCTCTCAGATTTATCTTAAATTTGCCTACTTCCTGAAGGCACATTATATCAGGAGGGATTGGAGATGCTCCAATAAATTGTTTGAAATTTTCAAGTTTTGTTCTCAATGAGCAGCAGTTCCACTGCCATATTTCCGTTTGCTCGGTCTTTTTATTGTTACGGTGGTCTAGCCATGATTGGTATTCTCGAATCTGTTATTCCACTTTCTTTAGGTTGTCTGGTGGGGGCACCCCGGGCTCTGACAAGATCTCTGCGAGGATTCTGCGCCTGACTCAAGTCGCTTATGGTTCGTTCCATCTGGCCTAGTTTGGCAAAAACAAGTTGAATTTGTTGAACTAGGAACGCTATCGGCGGTGTTTGTGGTGGTTTGCGTTTCCACGGGCTGCGCAACGGGCTGCGAGACAGCAGGTGTGCTCGCCGGGCTTTGTGTGTTGCTCGACTGGTTTAGTAGTGACTCCAGGCGCGCCATTCGAGACTTAACCTCCTGTAGTTCTGTTCTAAGTTGTCTGTTTTCAGCTACTACCCGCTTGTATTCTGGGTGTTCTGTGATCGTTGGTGTAACGGGTTTATGTTTGGTAGTGGGAGATACGGCTTGTGCATAGCTTACCGCGTCCGCCTGTGGGTTGCTATGTGCAGGACACGCCCCCGGTGGCTTGCTTCTCGGAAGGGCTTGCGCGTTCGGATTGTCCTGGGAGATTGCTCTCGGCGTCGAAGTCGACTTTGGATGCCGCTGTCCTGGTTGTCCTGTCTCCACGGCACGGTTTTTCGACGGCGTGCGGGTTCTGGAACGGCTCTTTCGGGTCCCGCTTCGTCCGTACTCCCATTCTGATTCCTCTTCCTCCGACTGAAACCAGCGAGGGGCTGGCTTGTGTGGTTTTTTAGGTGGTTTCGCTGCTTGCTTGCGAATAGGCTTGAGGCGTTTCAGACAACTGCGGTCTCCAGTGATATGGTTTCCCGTGCAAATTGCGCATGTCGGAGTGCAATTATGGTTTACTTCGGGGTGGCGCATTCCACAGGTATGGCACACGGGTGAGTCTGGTTGCGGACACACGTCGGTGCGGTGGCCAACCTCCCCACACGCTCGGCAGAATTGGACGGTGTTACGAAAAGGAATACACTCCTTCTCACCTCCTCTGTAGTAAACATATCTTGGTAGAATGTCCCCGAAGAAAGTCAAGACGGCACTCTGAGAGTCTCCCAACATCCGAGCGTCGACCAGCGTCACGCTCTGGGTGCGAAAACGGATGCTCGCTTTGATGGTCTCAGACGGGGTGTGCGGCTCTATACCGTGAATAACACCTTTTTTGGTTCCTTCACCTGCCGTAACGTAGACGTTGACCGGGTGTGGTCTTCCGTTGATATTCAAAGACGTGACGCCTCTCATCGCCATCGCGACGGTCGTGTCTGGAGTCGACGCTAGCGCAATGTTGGACCCCGGTCGGATGCGGAGAATAAACTGATCCCACCTGACTTTTCCTTGGCAAGCCTCCACTATAGCGTCGGAGATCGCTTGGGTGGTCACATTCTTCAGAGGCAGTCCCTGGTGAGGTCGGAAGACTACTTTCAGATCGTCCTTGGGTAGTGCTGGGGGCCTCCGTCTTGTAGGTCGACCCCGGCGCTTTGGCTGGTTGTCCGTCGTAGGTCTGCTGCCTGCGGAGAAGTCCCCTCCTTGTTGAAATTTCCGCTCCTTCGCCTGTTTCTTCTTCGCTCTGAGCGATTGGGATATTTGCCATCCCTCCTCTGTGCGGTCGGTCTCCGTTGGGGCGGAAAAATCTGCGTCGACGTGCGCGGACGCCGCGTTGCAGTTCCCAGGCAGTGCTGCTTCATCCCGGTTTTGCGCGGCAAAGTCCATGACTTCTTCACCCAAACCTGGTTCGGATTGTCGTACGGACGCTGTTTGCGACTCCCCAGTCGAGTCCATAGCCGTCAGCAACCGCGGCAACGCCGTGGTTGTCGTCTTCGGGCGAGCGTCTCCCGGCGTCGTCGCCGCCGCTCCTCTACTGGACGCTAGAGGTAGCGAAGGCTCCACATGGGCGAACGAAGAAGTGGCCGTAAAAACAAGAAAAATGGTCCGATTTCAGTGAAACTGGAGTCCACCGATACCGGAGCATCTCCCCTACACGCCTGTGGCAATTTCTGGACGATTCAAGGGGTTGAACCATACAGAAAAGACAAGAACATACGGAGCTCGATGTGCACGCGTCTGCACTCATCGGCATCCCAGCAGCGTCCCACCTTAGACACGGAATGCAGTGCGTGTGGAGAGGAAGAAGAAACTGCCGAACACTTGATAATGTTCTGTAAAGGGCTTCACCCTATAGTTCACGATGATGGCGCAGAATTTATCAAAGCACTGAGGTTTAGGGACAGGGAGGGCAAAATAGACTTTAAGTGGGTAGAATTAACTAGAAGGAGGTTGTCTGATTGGTGGCTAAAATCAAAGCACGAGTGAAAATAAACCCTTCACTGCAAAGCACGAATTCTCAACCTCACTATTTAAAGGAAAAAAATTAATCTAATTTTTGGTTCATTAAGTATTACGGTTCGGTGGCACTAGCCACCGCCCCATCTAAAGGGTACAGCCATATCCATCCATCCATCCATTCATCCATTCATCCATCCATCCATTCATCCATCCATCCATCCATCCATCCATCTATCCATCCATCCATCCATCCATCCATCCATTCATCCATCCATCCATCCACCCATTCATCCATCCATCCATCCATCCATCCATCCATCCATCTACCTTGTCAATACTATACCAAGATGTTGGTAGTACTTTTCACAGCATACTCATGGTGTGAATGATGATTAGAGGGGCGAAGCGCCCATCCATCCGTCCCTGTGTCCAACAGTCCAGGCGTCTGCCCACTCGCCCATCCATCCATTCGTTCCTGCTTCCCTCTGGTCGTCCGTGCATCTGTCCGTTCGTCTGTCACTCCGTCCGCCTGTCAGTCTGTCCGTCCGTCTGTCTATCTATGCTCCCTCATCCGCGCATTCGTCCATGCGTCTGTCCGTGAGTTCGTCCGTCTGTCCATTCATCTATGCGTCCTTCTGTCCATCCACGCATACGTCTCTCCGTCCGTCTGGGCTTCCGTCTGTTCATTTATTCTCGCTTTCGACCATTCGTTCATCTACGTCTCCCTCAGTTCGTCCATCAGCCCATCCGTGCGTCTTTGCTCCTGTCCGTACGTGCGACGTGCGGACAGGGCCATGCGGATAGGCGCACAAAAGACTTTGCAAGAATCCGCGAAGCTGTTAGTAAACGCACCTAGGGATCGAGTGTTATCAAGACTTTTAAATGCGAAGCATTTCTTAGCGAACTTCGGCGACCTTGAGCATATCTATCTATCTATCTATCTATCTATCTATCTATCTAGCCGGCAACAACTTTTAGCTCTCCTGGCGGTTTTGATAATGGTATCAATACCAAACTTGATATGGCATAACATGACTGTACAAAGAACAAATTTGACTAGTCATAACATAAAAATCATGACTGTGTCATGACTGTCATGATTTACAAATTATGGTCCTGAACTCTCGCGGTAAGTTCGTTCGCATGACATGTTGCTAAACTGGTATGGTATGACATGATTGCATGGGGAAGACAAGCGACAGACCCTAACATAAAAATCATGACATGCGTGCATGTAACAACATGACTACGTTACACGCTCATGATGCGCTTGCGGCCGTTTCGCTAGTGTCACATATAATAAATTTTGTATTACGGTACGTGAATGAATGACAAAAGTATGTGACTGGTGCAAACGTGATAATGATGAGATGCGCGTCTTGTAACAACATGAATACATGCTACGCGCATCATGCGCTTGCAGCCGTTCCGCTAGCATCACTGGTACCAAACTCGGTATTACTCCACGCCAATGAACGAGGAAGGTATATGACTGGTGCAAACATGATCATGAGATGCGTTTCATGTGAGAAAATGACTACACGGCAAAGTCAAGACGCCCATACATTTCGACGCAGGCGTTAATTTCGTCGCGTCACGCCGGCGTTGTCACGCCAGGCGCCGGTCCTGCCATATAGTCGCAGGCGCGCGCCGCACTGCGTTGCTTTTACGCATCCACGTTTCAACGCGTCCGGTGTCCCTCCGTCGCGTAAAGAGGGAGACTGAGTGTTGTCTGGGTAACGCATAGGCGCGAAATGCAGCATGTCGCTTTTCACACCGCTGGCTGTCGGGCAACGCCGACGGACGCTGGTCGCGCCTGGCATGAGACTATAGGTGCTCGCGTTTTGCTAACCTAGCGTCGCTTTTGCCCAGCGTGCGCACGCGTCACCGCTACATTTCAGTATATTGGGCCCTTCATGATGCGCTCGTGGCTGTTTTACTAGCTTCACATATACCAAATTTGGTGTTACGTGACGCCAATGGATGACGAAATATATGACTGATGCAAAGATGGATATCCTGACACGCGTTTCATGTAAGAACAGGACAACACCCCACGCTTATAGCGTGCTCGCGGCCGCTTTGCTTGCTCCACACATACTAAGTTTGGTATAACGTGACGTAAATAGATGACAAAGTAAACGACACATCCAAACATGATATTAATAATACGGAAGTCATGACCGGCATCATTTACCTGTACCTCGTAACGTTGTGATGATTTTAAAGTGATATATCAACATTTCTCATTTGTGTTTCGCATGTCGTCGATTCCCACTGTTTCTGGGATCTGCCAATTATTTCAATACCGGTATTTTCAAAAAGAAGAATAATTCAAATTGCACATCTAGCACATTTTTAAATGCCAGTTGATGAGGTTGAAAGGCACTGAACCCCCGTGAAATTCTGCTTAAAAACTATAAAAAGAGACAAAAAAATGTTTCACTGCGTATCTAGCTTCCAATACTTCAGTAACCTTTAGAAGTGGAGGTGTTCAAAAGATAGAACATTAGCATAAAGAAAGACGGGCGGTGCTTGATATGCAAAGAGTTTTAGAGCGTCATATGGTTCTCTATGAACTCCATGCGTGCAGTGTCAGAACTGGGCTTGGAAAGACATCATGGGGGCCCACAGAGTGAATTTCAGGTGTTTCCACTGCGAAAACTACAGGTAATAAATTTTTCACGTTGTCTTGTTTTGCCCCACGTAGCATCTCTTTTTACCGTGCAAGTTGACGCAAAAATTGACATCTGGTGCATTTTCAATTCAGTTTAATGTAAACTTTTTAACAGTGGTAACATTTCCACATTTATGTAGAACATGCCTTGTACACAAAGGCAAGTTTGTGCCCTGACGTTATATGGCCATGAGTGAAGTGCTGTCACACGGGCACTTTTAATCGCGATCAGTGTCGATCTGGAGTAACAGCGATTAAGATTAGCTGCTGTTACATGATCACTTTTAATCGCGATCAGGCGATTTCGGGATCAATACTATCGTGATTCACGCAACGCAATCTGCCTGAGCGATCGCGATTTTTCTGTCGTCTGCAGCCCCTAGGAGAGCTTGTTGAAACCACAATAAACCAGAAAATCGAGCATAGTGTAATAAAAACGCTTTAAAACAGCTAGATGTTCATAAAAAGGTAATTATAGACTGTTTGAATTGGAACAATACCTGAAATTTCGCATATTCAAGGATTCGCATCGACCGCATGTATGCTATATTTACGGAAGAAGCAGACTACATTGAGATGAGAAGCAGTCGGCCGTTGCCTTCAGCGTTTAGTTCAACTCTTGCCCCATCGGAGGTGTTGGAGCAACTCGAAGCGAAAAGATTATGAGTGTTGCAAGCCCTTTGATTAGGTCGCAACGTACGCGCACTTCGTGGCCGAATGAAGAGATATTTGTAGCAATAGATCGCTGGCAGGAGCGACTGCAACGGACTTGAGGCGCGAGAAGTGAAACACTACCACTTACAACGAGAATAACTCTTCGCTGCGACTACACGGCTAAGAGCGGGGGCCATCACAAATAAAATTGAAGGTTAAGAATCTCACACAGCAATACAGGTGAGTGCTGGGAAAATTTCATCGAATGGTGGATATACGAAATTACTATCGTAGTGACATGCAAAGTTTTGAACGTTCGAGTGGATCTTGCACGAATAACATTGCAGATGAAGGGCTCTATACATATACCGTAGGCCGAGTTTTGTCAGTGGCATGTTTTACGGCACGCAAATGCCACCTGAGGCATTTAATCTGACCCAAGATCGAACCGGGTCAGCTTGAGCCGTCTATCAGTGGTCATGAAGTTGATCGCGATCAAGGAAACTGATCCGGATCACCCTGATCACAATTAAAAGTGCCTGTGTGCCGTCGGTATAAAAATATTTGTTAGTTTTAGTAGTTTACCCCAGCCTATCCTAATATCTAAATTCTTGGGGCAACGCAACGCGTAAAGTTTTCCACGTCTTGCTTGACGATATTTACAAGGCATAGTATAAAACTGTAGTCATAAAAAAGATACGTTACTAGGTTTAATAATTTTGAAAAAAGTTCTCAGTTTGTGGGAAGTATTTCACTGCATTACAGCAGCTCTGAAAAATACTGTGCACAAGAAGTGGCTAGTGTTCACTGTCAGTTCTGATAAGATCAAAATAAAGCAGTACACGTCTACTATTATGCATCTTTATCACTCGGAAAAAACTTCTTAGAAAATGTGCAGGCAATCATTCGAATATTTACAGCATAGTGCTTAAAATAGTACGCACAACGTCAAATACCCTATCTAAGCCTAGTAACGTTGCCCTTAAAATAATCGAACAGAAACATACATAACCACTGTCACCTGCATGAAAGGGCCCCTCACTAGAATTGACAATTTCGAACAGACGAGCACAATCTGTGCATGAGGTATTCGCGATAATTTCTGCCGAAATTTGCAACGCTCGGGCCAATGAAATGGGCAATCAGATGATCGCTGCTTTCTCTTGTTTTCGCGGGCGCGCGCTTAGAGAATAGGGGAATGGCGTAGACGTCAATATCCGGCAGTGCTGTGACTTTCGCCCTTCATGTCGATGACTGTGCTCTGAAGTAGCCAACAGTAGCACGTTACAAGGTGAGAAACATATCATATGGCATGTGTTTTGATGATTGATTAGGGAATTTAAAGTCCCAAAACCACCATATTATTATGAGACGTCATAGTTGAGGGCTCCGGAAATTTCGACCACCTGGTGTTCTTTAACGTGCTTCCAAATCTGAGTACACGGGCCTACCACATTCCCGCCTCCTTCGGAAATGCAGCCGCCAAAGCCGAGATTTGATCCCTTGACCTGCGAGTCAGCAGCCGAGTACCTTAGTCGCTAGACTACCGTGGCGGGGCCATACGACATGTGTAATTGGTCAAATTGTTTGTTTGAGTACATGAAATATAGCTTGAAATAAATGAGTAGACACAAAAAATGTGCGCGTATATATAATTTTAGTTTTTTTTCTCATGAATTGCAACGTGATAGAGGGATAATGTGCGTGCGTTTCGGATGCATTTGTGTCCCCGCGGTAAATGCTTCAAAAACATGCCAGCCCTGGAAATCAAATTATTAGCCATGCGCATTCGAGCACTCAATACTGAGTTTTAGAATCGCGTTAGCAGACAATGAGGGCATTTCGGGTGCCACATGAGCTTTAAAATAGCTTTTGGCCTCTCCACAAACCCAATTGTACAATCGGAGCTACA
Source organism: Rhipicephalus microplus (assembly GCF_013339725.1). Lineage (NCBI taxonomy): Eukaryota > Metazoa > Arthropoda > Arachnida > Ixodida > Ixodidae > Rhipicephalus > Rhipicephalus microplus. The sequence continues at coordinate 123,819,497 of NC_051169.1, forward strand.
CCATATCCCCGACAGCTGCGGTTTGTGGTGGCTTGCGGGCTGCACGGGCCGCACGCTATTTTGGATTTCCTGCCGGGGAGGGGGGGGGTGCAAGCGCGAACGGCGGCTCACGTTACGACATATGCGCAGTGGCAGCGACTGCACCGCACGGGCTTGCGTTGCGCTATGGTAAAAATACCTCAAATGCTAGTATATTCTTGCGCGTCTAAACCAGCAGATCCAAACGAGCGCGCACCTTAGGCTTACATCTCGCAGAAACAGTCGCTAGATAAGAAAATAATGCTGGTCAACAAAATAACGCCACTCGTGTGCTCGGGGCATACGCGAGGGTTGGGCTTGCTCGAGAATGTCATGCGCACGTGAACGTTTGCTCACATGCCGGAAAGGATACGAAAGAGACTTGGCTTGCGAAGGCTACGTGGGGCGAGCGGCAACAATTTCGAGCTCGCCTCCACACGTCATCCTTTCGCGCCTATTCAAAACACCACATTTCTCAGCTCGCAATGAACCAACTCAAAAAAATATTTGTAGCCTAATTCTGTTCATTGAACACACAACAACGGCAACGAACTAACTAAAATTTGTTATGGGGCCTGGTAAGTGGCACTTTAAGCAAAACGTTTCACTTCGTTTTCATTGCGGGAACTGCTAAATCTATCCTTTATTTATTTTCTGCATAGTAAATTGATGAAGACACGATATAAATTTGTCCCGACAAAAGCTTTTACAGTTTGAAATTCTTGGGCAGCATCACACACCCAATAAAACCAGTCAATTCCACGTACAGTGCAAATCGAAGATATGCGAAGCACGAGTGGGGAACGTTGATATGTCACTTTAAAATCAGCACAATGTTATCACTAAGCAGGCCGCACATGATGCGCATAAAATAACTCGCACATTAGGACATTTAATTCATAATCGTCATGCACTAACGGCACTCGATGGCTACTAAGGTATATATCAAGGTAGCAAACTGGTCCCAAGCACAATATGACCGTGACAAGTAAATCATGCCGTACATGACATGCATGTCGTTATTCGCATGTTAGGACAAGTAATTCATGTTCGCAATACAGTTACATCACTCAACGTCTACTAAGGTGTATATCCAGCTAGCACACCGGCTGCAAGCGCATGATGAGCATGGCATGTAAATTATGCCATACATACCTTCCATATCATGAGTATTTTGTTCGCGCCTGAAATTTGTGTTCGTCGTCCATTTACGTCAGATAGTATCAAATTTTGTATATATGAATCTAAAAAAAGTTGCCGCCAGCGTGCTATGGGCATAACATGTAGTCATGTTTAACATGACACCACGTATGTCATGATTATCATGGTTGGACGAGTCATCTGCCTTCGTCGTCTTTCCACGTCAAGTAATACGAAATTTATTATGCGTGCAGCTAGCGATACGGCCATGAGCGCGCTATGAGCGTAGCTTATATAGTTGTATTTAACATGACACGCATATCATGAATATCATGTCTGGATGTGTAATTTACCTGCGACATTTATTCACGTCGCATAATACCAATTTTGGTAAATAATGTTTGTGAAGTGGCCGCGAGCACATCATTAGCGTGCATGTTGTGATGTTCTTACATAACGCGCATGCCATGATTATTGTGTTTGCACCAGTCATATACCTTTGTCAATCATTCACGTCATGTAACACCAAATTTAGTATATAAAAAACCTTGCGAAACAGCCGCTAGTGCATCATGAGCGCAGTGTACAGTCATGATATATGTGTCATGTCATGATTTCTATGGTAAGGCATTTTCTTATGTTCTCCATGCAGTCAGGTCATACATCACAGATGTGGAATAAGTCGCGTTAACTAAACCACCCCAACAATATCATGAACATGACATGTAAATCATAACATTCATTATATACAAGTCATGCTTTTTATGTTATGAGTAGCCACTTATGCTCTGCATACAGTCATAATCATCATCATCATCATCAGCCTGACTACGTCCACTGCAGGACAAAGGCCTCTCCCATGTTCCGCCAGTTAACCCGGTCCTGTGCTTGCTGCTGCCAATTTATACCCGCAAACTACTTAATCTCGCCCGCCCACCTAACCTTCTGTCTCCCCCTAACCCGCTTCCCTTCTCTGGGAATCTAGTTAGTTACCCTTAATGACCAGCGTTTATCCTGTCTACGCGCAACATGCCCGCCCCATGTCCATTTCCTCTTCTTTATTTCAACTATGATATCCTTAACCCCCGTTTGTCCCCTAATCCACTCTGCTCTCTTCTTGTCTCTTAAGGTCACACCTACCATTTTTCTTTCCATTGCTCGCTGCGTCGTCCTCAATTTAAGCTGAACCCTCTTTGTAAGTCTCCAAGTTTCTGCTCCGTAGCTAAGTACCAGCAAGATACAGCTGTTATATACCTTCCTCTTGAGGGATAGTGGCAATCTACCTGTCATAATTTGAGAGTGCTTGCCGAATGTACTCCACCCCATTCTTATTCTTCTAGTTACTTCAATCTCGTGGTTAGGCTCTGCGGTTATTACCGGCCCTAAGTAGACATAGTCTTTTACAACTTCAAGTGCACTATTACCTATCTCGAAGCGCTGCTCCTTTCCGAGGTTGTTGAACATTACTTTCGTTTTCTGCAGATTAATTTTAAGACCCACCTTTCTGCTCTCCTTGTCTAACTCCGTAATCATGAGTTGCAATTCGTCCCCTGAGTTACTCAGCAATGCAATGTCATCGGCGAAGCGCAGGTTACTAAGGTATTCTCCATTAACTCTTATCCCTAACTGTTCCCATTCTAGGCTTCTGAAAACCTCCTGTAAGCACGCGGTAAATAGCATTGGGGAGATTGTGTCCCCCTGCCTTACACCCGTCTTGATTGGTATTCTGTTGCTTTCTTTATGAAGCACTATGGTAGCAGTTGATCCCCTGTAGATTTCTTCCAGAATGTTTATATATGCTTCATCTACGCCCTGATTCCACAGTGTCTGCATGACGGCTGATATTTCTACTGAATCAAACGCCTTCTTGTAATCTATGAAGGCTATGTATAGTGGTTGGTTATACTCTGAGCATTTCTCTATTACCTGATTGATAGTATGAATGTGGTCAATTGTTGAGTAGCCTGTTCGAAATCCTGCTTGTTCCTTTGGTTGATTGAATTCTAATGTTTTCTTTACTCTGTTAACAATTACCTTTGTAAATAGCTTGTATACTACAGAGAGCAAGCTGATCGGCCTGTAATTCTTCAACTCCTTGTCATCTCCTTTCTTATGTATTAAGATGATGTTAGCGTTCTTCCAAGACTCTGGTACCCTTCCCGTCAGGAGACACCTCGTAAACAGGGTGGCTAGTTTTTCTAACACAATCTGTCCTCCATCTTTCAGCAGATCTGATGTTACCTGATCCTCACCAGCAGCTTTGCCTCTTTGCATGCTCTCCAAAGCTTTTCTGACTTCTTCTATCATTACTGGTGGGGTGTCATCTAGGTTACTGCTAGTTCTTATAGTATTAAGGTCGTGGTTGTCTCGGCTACTGTACAGATCTCTGTAAAACTCCTCCGCTATTTTAACTATCCTATCCATATTGGTAGTTATTTTGCCTTCTTTGTCCCTTAGTGCATACTTCAGACTTTTGCCTATCCCAAGTTTCCTCTTCACTGCTTTGACGCTTCCTCCGTTTTTCAGAGCGTGTTCAATTCTCTCCATGTTATACCTTCTTACATCGCATACTTTACGCCTATTAATCAACTTTGAAAGCTCTGCCAGTTCTATTTTGTCTGTTGTACTTGACACTTTCATGCTTTGACGCTTCTTAATTAGGTTCTTCGTTTCCTGGGAAAGCTTGCCAGTGTCCTGTCTAACTACCCTGCCTCCAACTTCCACTGCACACTCCGTAATGATACTCGTTAGATTATCATTCATTGTATCTACGCTAAGGTTGGTTTCCTCACTAAGAGCCGAATACCTGTTCTGCAGCGACACTCTGAATTCCTGTACTTTCCCTCTCAGTGATAGCTCATTGATTGGCTTCTTGCGTATCAGTTTCTGTCGTTCCTTCTTCAAGTCTAGGCGAATTCGAGACCGTACCATTCTATGGTCACTGCATCGTACCTTGCCAACCACTTCCACATCCTGCACGATTCCTGGGTGTGCAGTCATTATAAAGTCTATTTCGTTCTTATTTTCGCCATTAGGGCTCCTCCATGTCCACTTGCGGTTTTCTCGTTTTCGGTAGAAAGTATTCAAAATCCGCAAATTATTGCGTTCTGCGAATTCCACTAGTAGTTCTCCTCTGGCCTTTCTAGTGCCGATGCCATAATCTCCTACTGCCTGGTCTCCAGCCTGCTTCTTCCCTACCTTTGCATTAAAGTCGCCCATCACTATAGTATACTTTGTTTTTACCTTACTCATTGCCGTATCCACGTCTTCATAGAAGCTTTCAACTGAAGTGTCATCATGGCTGGATGTAGGCGAGTAAGCCTGTACTACCTTCATCTTGTATCTTTTATTCAATTTAATTACAATACCTGCCACCCTTTCATTAATGCTATAGTATTCCTCTATGTTGCCAGCTATGTTTCTGTGAATTAGGAACCCCACTCCCAGTTCTCTTCTGTCTGCCAAGCCCCGATAGCAAAGGACGTGCCCATTCTGTAGCACAGTATAGGCCTCGTCTGTCCTCCTAACCTCACTGAGCTCTATTATATCCCATTTAGTACCCTCTAGCTCCTCGAATAGTACAGCTAGACTTCCCTCACTAGATAAGGTTCTAGCGTTAAACGTTGCCAAGTTCAGGTTCCAAAGGCGGCCTGTAGTCCAGAGATTCTTAGCACCTTCTGCTGCGTTGCAGATCTGACCACCGCCATGGTCAGTTGCTTCGCAGCTGCTGGGAACTGAGGGCCGTGAGTTATTTGACGTATGCATGTGGGAGGTAGTGGCCAGACACTGCACCAGGGTGGCCAATCCTTCTCTGGTGAGGGAGTGCGTTGCCGGCGGTGGTTACCGGTGAGGCCACACCCCAGGCCTCTTAATGCAGTTCCATCAACACGCAGATTTTTTTTTTCGGTTGGGAACTGCGCGGCACCGGGATTTGAACCACGGACCTCTTGCATGCGAGGCGGATGCTCTAACCAATACGCCATCGTCGCACCCGGATTGTTATGCTCTAAATGTAGGTTTCAGCGGTGTATCAGTCAAGTTTGTGGTTATTTTTATAAAAATGTTTTAATGAAATGAGATTTTTGCTGATTACCCCCTTAATAAGGGTCTAGAGAGTACGGAGTTGGGCCTCCGATTAGCCTATGGGGTGCTGTTTATTGATATATTAAGCGGACAAAATTTAGGTTCTTTTGTGAGGTGATGTTACCAAATTAATCTTTTTAGTGATTAGGATTAATTTTGGTCACGAAATAGTTCTCCTGTCCTGATTAGCGGTTCTCGTTATATTCTAATAAACGTGTGGCGCCCGCGTCTTCCCTCGCCATCGCTCAGAGGAAAAGGGTAGCTCACTGCTCGGGCTCGTTATATTCTCGGCTCCCGACAACTCACTCATGGGCTCCCCCTCGTTATATTCTTTCTAACTCTGTATCTTCCGGTTACCTTAAGCTATCAAAATTATTTTTACACGGAAAAAACCGGACTGTTGTGTTCTAAAAGAAGATATTAGCTATTTTTCGGTGGCGTTTGTAGCTCCTTTTGAAAATTTGTTTTATAGAAATGAGCTTTTTGCTGATTACCACCTTAATTAAGGGCCTAGAGTGTAGGAAATTGGGCCTCCTGGTAGCCTATGGGGTGCCGTTTATTATTATAATAAGCGGACAAAATTTAAATGCGTTCGCGAGGTGATATTACTAATTTAATCTTTTTAGTGATTAGGCTTAATTTTGATTGCGTAATAACTCTGGAACTATTAAACCTAGTCTGATCAAACTTCAGTAGCGTCAGGTCTACCCTAAGGACTTTCAACTTTGTAAGTAAGAAGTTTCCCGGTAGAATATTAACGAAGCTACAAGCGATCGTAAAAAACACGTGGCCTGACTGTTGTTGTTTTCACAGATTCACACTGTTTTCCGCTCCTAAAATTTAAAATTTTCGTTTCTAATAGCAGTATTTGTAGCGGTTGAACTCGTTGTATCTTCACGAACAAATACACACCACTCTGACCCTCCAAGAACCAGAATTGCTAAAGTTATAGGCAGATATATGCCGAGCTCACTTACACGTGCTGCTGACGCGGCTGCTCCCATAAATATATAATAATACAGTCATAATATTCCATACCACATTTGCAGATAGATCCTATTATCGTAATTGCCAGGAGACCTAAATGTTGTAGGTGGGTAGATAGACAGACGGACAAATAGATATGGTAAAGGTCGTTGAATTTAGCGAAAAAAAATGCTTACTATGTAAAACAGCAGAAAGTGTTTGCTTTATTGGTGATGCTACCAGACAACGGCGGTAGCATTTAGATGAAAGCGAAACGGTAGAGGCCCGCGTACCGTTCGTTGTCAGTGCGTGTTAAAAAAACACCAGATGGTCGAAACAACCGCAACCTTCCAGTAAGGCATCTCACATTAGGACATTTTGGTTTTGGAACAAACCCCTGACTGATAACTTAAAGGACTTCTGAAACTAACTCCCACTTAAATATTTATATGCCACTCCAGTTGATTGATATGTGGGGTTTAACATCCCCAAACCACCATATGATTATGAGAGACGCCGTAGTGGAGCGCTCCGGAATATTCTATCTCCAGGGGTTCTTCAACGTGCACCCAAATATGAGAACACGGGTCTACAACATTTTAACCTCCATCGGAAATACAGCCGCCGCAGCTGGGTTTCGATCCCGCGATCTTCGGGTGCTGACAGCAGCCGAGTATCTGAGCCACTAGACCACCGCGGCGGGGCGTATGCCCCTTCAAGTGTTGCACATGTTCTTTTTTGAAGGCATACAGATTTGTGATTTGTCCTAGGTGTTTCTTTTTTGTAGATTTATTCAAGATTCATGATGATATAAGCAATTATTCAAACGATGTTGTGGTTTTTCAAGTAGAGATGTACCGACCGCATTTTTTTCCACTCTCAAATACGTTGGGTGCGTTTGTACCTCTTTTTTAAGTTTTCCGTTTTACTTCATGTAAGAATGTAAAATAGAAAGATGACTGACCACAAAAACGGTTTCTAAAAGCTCAATGCATTAGGATCTACAGTAAAAAATCAAGTCTCTCGCTCTGTGCAAAACATTGTCACTGCTCAAGGTCACCTCACCAAGAGGCGATTTTACGGGTTGGCTCCGCGTAGCAACAAAATCTGTATTCCCAAGTCGTTCATCACTGTTAGTTCAGAGTTGTTGGTGGGGATGTTTTTTTTTTTCAGTGGGGATCTTCACTTTTAACTTTTGATGTCACTTTATAGGATTCAAGCAAGGAAAGGCTTTCATGGAAGCTAGCAAACATCCTTTTTTTCATTTTCGTGGATCGAGAAGATCGATGCTCGACATCGATTTCCACTTACCATTTTTGCTGACTTTGTCAGAAATGCTTCCGATGCTTCAACTCGATATTTGAGGTCTTGCGTTTCCCATTCGTGATCTTGCTTCTTCGTTTTTAGATGCCGAGATAAACTCTCATATGATGAGGCAGTTTAAGTCATGTGGTTGAAGCCCTCACTTTGGAGTTTCAGATAGTAGCGTATAGCGGCCTAACTTAATGAACGTACCAATCATGATGGTTTTAGCTTACAATAATAAACGGATAATTACCTCGACTTGTACAGCTGAGTTCCAACTTGAAAAGATAACCATTGGAAAAACTGTTATGCTTAGTATGCTAAGGAAAGGTGGCTGGTTTATTTTTGCATTGGACGAAACGTTAGAATTTGACACCAAATATATGTACAAATGTATACGCACAGACATATGTTAAAGAGACGCATTTGTTTTAAACAACTACTTATTTACCTCGGCGTAACCGTACCAAAAGCGACATTGGTGTTACAGATGCCAGAAGTGGTGAGCTGATCTATAGTGTTTGTGATATTGGGAATGGTAGCTCTGAATAGTACTACGCCGATCAACTTCAGTAGATGGTGCATAGCTACGCTTTGCGTTTACCTGATGTCACACCTGTGTCACAGGCGCAAATATGTAATGTTTACCCACGAGTGCAATCACAATTGACGTTCCACCAACATTGCGTGTGCATTGGGCGCTTTTTCAAAGCAGTATTTGAGATGGCATAGCTTTGTGTGTGAATACTTGATTGCCATGCCTAGCTTGTTTCCGATATATGCCGGGATCCTGATATTTCTTCTTTGCATTCGTCGGGTCAAAAGTAAGGTTAGATTTTTGTAATTACTCTCATATGTAAATCGCCCATGTCCATTCTCACCGTTCCAAGGTAGGAAGGAAGTGCCAAACTCTGGTGGTGCATACCCACATGCCGTGGGCTGGGCTATACGGGTACGTGCGAAAGGGGTCTACTAGAAAGGGTTTGACGATGTACGAGGCGAAAAATCTTACCTTGCATACTCATTGTGATCTACCCTAGTTGACGAAGCTATGATGCGAGCACACAGACGTAACAGCTAGAAACATAGATATACATACATACATACATACATACATACGTACATGCATGCATGCATACATACATACATACATACATACATACATACATACATACATACATACATACATACATACATACATACATAGAGGCACACGGACCGACAGACAGACTCCAGCTTGTTCTGTAAGTATCTTAAACTTTCACGGTTTTGTGCACTGCTCTAGGGTGTGAACTGGCACCTAGAAAAGCGTGAAACAGTAAAGCCGTGCTTCGTTGATTGTGTGACATATTGCACAAACCTGTTGCGACAAAACATTTTTTCTGAAATTGGGTGACTGACCTACATGCCGGCCAAAATCTTTCTTTGCAAGAAATGAACTTTTAAAAATTAAACAGCATAAGATAAGGCCCTCTCGGTAGTAGACGGCAGACCATGCAAATTCGTAATCTAGTCACTGAGGTCTCCAACACATTTACCATATTATTTCTTCACTCCGCATCTGTGCATGCCTAGGGCGTGTGCCTACTGTTGTGAAAAGCATCGTTGTGGAAGCTAATGCTGGCAACCAGAACTTGGCAAAAAACTTCGAATCACTCTCTAAATTAGCCCTAGTGCAATGCAAAGAGCATCAGCAAGCTGCTGGCGGCCACATGACTCTGAGAAACGAGAAACAAAATGCTTCTTTCTATGGTTTATTTTTTTCTTTCTATGTGAGTGACAACTTCGAAAACGTGAGGACAATTTGCGAGAGACAGCTACTGAGGGTTTATTATACTTTTCAGAAAAAAAGATGGATGTCATTAAGCACTGTTGCCTCGGTTAATGTTTCTGGTTGTTTTTCATGCGTGCTCGTGTATGAGTGATGCACATTAGCCTAAACAACCTAAACACAAGCAGGCCACGAAAACGCACGGTCGCAGCTGCTAAATCATGTCCTTAACGTACTGCGTTGCTTGTGTACAGCAAATAAGAAAAAACATGATTAATCCCTTCGTATGTGAAATCAGCATAACATGAAAATAAAACGCCTCCTTACAGAAGTAATTTAGTGCTCACTGTACATTGATATAAGAGAGCTCAATGTAATGTATGCCAGTGTACGATGGCTGGAGCACAGCTTTAACTCGATAGTTTTAAAGAACTCATTTCAAAGAAATTCTGGCGTCGGCGTCGGCGTTGTGGGTTATCAGTGAAAAATTGTCATCTTGTGCGTGACCTAAAAATCAAGAACGATGCAAATAAAATGAGTGAATAAAAAGCCTAAGCCAGAGGAGACTGGAGCAAGATCGTTAGAGTCTGAGTAGGAACCGAACACTGGTCCTTCCCGTGGCAAGTGCATTTTATACGAAACGGCCACGTGTCCATTTGTGAATGCAGTTAAGAGAACCTCCTCTGCTTCAACATGCATATTCGTCTTTCATTTGTTTGTCATTTTACTAAGTTAAAAAGAGTAGTCATGCAATAAATGTGTCGGAAACTTTTCGTGATATTATTTGTTATAGGCACGGGGTGTTTAATTCATTTTGAAGCTTTTAATGCCTGCACTAAGTCTGTTTTAAAATGATCAGTGCGTTGGCCTCCAAGATGAGTTCCGGCCGAGCGTCTTGCAACATTGCTACGGCAGCTAATCCAGAAGCCAGGTGTTAATCATCATGGTCAGTCTGTATAGACCCATTTCTATGTTTATAAACACAGGTAGGCCGTTGTAGACATTAAGGGTAAAATTATAGCGACGTGCGCACGTAACTTCCGCCATAAGCACTGAAGGCTGCGATGGGCGTCAACAAAATCTCCATTAATTATCACGAGATGAAGGTCCCAAGAAGCAGATCCACTCAGAAGTCCGGTCCGCAATAACGGAAAACATCCCAAGAAATATGCACCCTGTACACAACGTTGAGACACGAAAATGCCGCACAAAAATGATTCTTAAAAACAACGGCACGCGGGAGGGTGTGCTTTTTGTAGACGCCGCCCGGTATTCACGAAATAGTTATATCAGTAATAGGGTTGTGCATGGCTCCTTCTTCGCAATGGCGGTCATAGACACAAAAGGGAAGAGCTTCACCGCGGTCTCCGTAAAGACCAGATCGTCAGAGGCCGCGAAACAAATGGCCATTGCACTGGCCATAGTCAACGGTTGAAACGACGACCCATTATTATTCAGTGACTCCAAGATGGCCATTAGGAATTTCCAAAAGTGATGGGTCTCCACCGAAACAGCCGAAATCCTGAACCGCAGAGCAGAAGACTTCCGGAACGGCAAAATTGTACCCAAATACCTCAAGTGGATCCCGGCGCACATGGGGGAACTAAACATCAAAGACACGACCATCCCTAAAAACCTCAACGAGAAGGATCACCGAAGCGTGGGAAAACTAACCCACCACAGCTCGAACAGCGATGACCCGGCCCTGCACACTAACCACAGCGGAGGGGACGACTCCTGTGGAGGCGATGGTAACGATGTAGGTGATGACAATAATGAATATGCGATACAAGACGACAGAGACAGACTGGTCACGTATCATGGCATATTGGCGACGAGAAGAATATCCGCAGCCACACAAACACCTAGACAGATCTCTAGAAACAGATTGGCGAAGATTGAAAACCACAATCTTTTCAAATCCAGTACACCTAAACAGAGTAATTTCCAGAAAATACCCACAAGCAAGCTGTACCCTCTGTAAGAACGAACACGTATATGAACAAGTATATGATATGGCACATATTCTATGGCAATGCACACAGGTCACAGTAATATACCGAGAGGACAATATAAAACTGCACCTTCTCGAGGAGCGTTGACTAGGTGCGCTGACAGGCCCCGATCTGCCCGACCAACTGTGGGCAATCCAGCAGGCCCAGACAGCGGTGACAGGGCTATACGCGTCACCACACAAAACATTGGGGTGGCCTGAGCCCAGTCCGGTAACCCTGCAGAGTTTCTTTTCTTATTATTTTAATAAAGTTTTTTTCCGTCCGTTGGTCCAAAACGATGTTGTGAGACGCCGTAAGCGTTGTAAAAGCCATAAGCGCTGAGGGCTGCCATGTGCGCCAACAAACAAAACTAAGTTGTGAGACGCGACTCACGTCCAACCACGACGCAGCCCTTCGGGCATACCGTTTTTTTTTTCTTGTTGCATGACTGCAAACATCAAATGCACCATTGAAAACGCAGCGAAAACTGCGGTGGGACTCGCTCTCTGGATTTCGTGCTGGCCGGTAGTGCCCCCGCGATCTCCGACGACAGCGCAGCTCTGGCCGACTGGGCTCGCCCTACGCCATCTCATGAAACCCACAAAAGCTCTCGCTGAGTGGTGCCCCGTCCTCGGACTTCTGCGAACATGTCCATCTTTCCTATCTACTCTTCCGTCGTTTTCTGTCGTTCGTGGTCCCTGCACCTCGCTCTCTCCTTCCTCTATCTATTTATATTTACGTGTTAATCCTATCCTTTTAATCCCTCCTTGCCCCATCCCTCGCGAGATACTGTTGAGGTGTCGCACTCTGATGAAGACAGTTACAGGGCTCACTTTTCTCTTCTTTTCTCTTTAGGAATCACATAGAAAAACTGCGGCAGGCAGAGCGTCTTTTTCCTACCAAGACAGCGCCACCACATTTTCATGACGTAAGTCCGGTGGAATTTGCGTATATTAGGGGCGAAGCTCCTTATAGCGGCACCCGTTCATCCCTCGTAGTCGTAGTAGTAGTGTAAAACCAGTCTTACATTTTGTCCTCCAAGGTGGTGCCGGTGGGAGATTTCTCCTGTGCTTTGTTGAACAATAAAAAGTTCGCGGCGTGGGCAATACCTAAAAGCTGAATTCTCCTGTCTCTCATTCCCCCTTAGCAGTCATTGGCATGTACAAGAAAGGGTCGCTACGTTATACTCGCTGGACGCAACCTCCTTGGTTTTAGAAAGGTGTAGTGATCGTTGGGCTGCCGTGCCATGAATACAGTGAACTAGTATATACCATGAAATCGAGGTGGTTAAAGGTGGGAAGTAGACACGAAGCGCAAGCCGTAAGAAGGTGTACGTGTGCCTTCTCTCGTTCAGTCCTTGGAATGTCCGCTAGATGGCGGTGCTTCTATATGAGGAATATATGATGAAAAGATGCGAGATGGTGGCACTTGGAGTGTTAAATAGGTGGACGTACGGACACACAGAAAGATGCATGGACGGACGCATGGACGGCTGCATGAACGGATGGACGCATGGACGAACGCAGGAGCGAATGCATGGACGAACGCAGGGATGGACGCACAAATGGACGTGCGGACGCACGAGCAGACGCAGGCAAGGACGGGCGGATGGACGCACGGGCGGCCACACAGACGCACGCATGGACGGACGGAAGCAAGAACGAATGGACGGACGGATGCTTCGCCCCACCCTCCATCATTTACTCCGTGGATATGCTGCCACTTTTTATGATTGATTGATTGATATGCGGGGTGTAACTTCCTAAAACCCCCATATGATTATGAGAGACGCCGTAGTAGAGGGCTCCGGAAAGTTCGACCACATGGGGTTCATTAACGTGCACCCAAATCTGAGCACATCACACCGCCGCAGCTGGCATTCCAACCCGCGACCTGTGGGTCAGCAGCCGAGAGCCTAACCCTCTAGACCACCATGGCGGGGCATTTGTGTATATTCTAGCGTGCTGCTCGACCAGTGCGCATCTTCTTTGCCCTATTGCAAAAAAAACAGCGTCTGCAGCGTGATGTCAGTGAGTGTTTTGGTAACACGCTGGTAATCACTGGCACTTCACTGGGCGCACTGGAAAATAGCTGAGGCGCACAGGAAGGGGGGCTGGCTTGACCTCTGTGACGCTGGTACGCACTGGGAAGTGCTGGAAGTGCTGGAATTTTCGCTGGAGTGAACAGGTGCATACTGGAGCACGCACTCTTTCTACCAGCGCCGCGTGCATGTTTATATAGCGAGTGCGTCGATATGTATCGGTATTGTTGAATATTAAACGCTTGATTGGACGGCACAGATAGATGCTATTCTAACACATCACGAGCTTGCCCGATAATTTCGCATAACACACGTCATGATTGTGATCGGTGATATGCACAATCACTGCCATTTTTATTGTTTTACTTTGGAATGAGGAAAGAATGTTTTAGTAATCTAAAGCTGCCAGCACTGAAACGTTTGCTTTCTAGCAAGTAGCAGTAGTAATAGACTTTTATTCAGCCAAATTTACAGGCGGAGCATTTCGACCACCTGTGCAATCGATCGACGTTGTTCTTCTTCCCCTTCGGCGCCGATCCAGTCGAGCCAGGAGGTGATGGAAAGGGATGGGGGAGGGTAATAGCTGGATTGCTGAGCAGTTGGGCAGTAAAACAGGCAGTGTGACAGGTCAGCGTATGGGGAAGGACAATTAGGACAGCAGGGGTTAGACCTATATTTATAAAGGAAGAGGCGAGAGGGGGTTATCAGGCAGTTCATTTGGATGTGCCGTAGAGTTCGAGCCTCGAGCGCAGTGAGTGATGGATGAGGGGGAGGGTAAAGACGCTTGTCGAGCCGGAGCTGGAGATATACCTCCTTGATAGTGTGACGCAAGAAGATCTGCCCATCGTCATTCGCGGCGCTCTCGCTGTCTTCCGAAGGTGTGGGCCAGGGAATGAACGGTGCCCGATGCAATATATCGCGGGCAAGCTGATGAGCTAGCTCATTGCCGTTAATACCCGAATGCCCAGGAACCCAGCGGAGGAACACAGTGGAGGGTTGAAGAGCAGAGGCCGCTCGCTCCACCTCCTGTTGAAGAGCAGGGGGCAACGTGTTGTTCTGTATGTGACAGATGGCGGCGTGAGAGTCGGAGTAAATCGTGTACTCGGGGAGAGAAGGGAGGGAGGAAAATGACTGCATGGCGTGGACCATGGAAAGGACCTAGAGCGAAAGTACATTTGGCGGGTGTAAGTATGGCCCGCTGGTGTGCATGTCAGGTGCCGAAAGGTGTGGATGGTAGATAACGTAGCCACACGATCCCCGAGGAGCCATGTATGAGGCATCCGTGTAGGCACCTCCCTGTGTAGAGAGAGGAGGAGAATGATGCTTTGCTGCTGCATGACGCCGGCTGGCGTGGAGAACGGGAGACATATTGGATGGGAGGGGAAGGATGCGAAGATTAGAAGCAGTGGTGCTAGCGGCAGAAGGCAAGGTGGGAACGGAAAAGGGAATGTGAGGGATACCGGCTTGGGCTAATAGCCATTGGCCTTGACGAGTGAGAGAAAGACGGGCAATCTGAGAGTCGTGGTGCAGAGAAATGAGAGAACGTAATAGATGGAAGAGGCCTGTGGCAAAGAGCTTAGTGGTAGAGGTAGTGAGAGGGAGGTTTAGAGCTTCCTTGTATAGGCCTAATAGAGCTCTTTCGAGTGTGTTGAGTTGCGTTTTGGTGAAATGAACGTAGGGTACAAAGTACAAGAACTTGTTAAGGGCAAGCGCATGTGCAACCCGGCACGCATGAGCCTCGTGGAGCCCCGACTGCCGAGTGACAACGCGTCGCAGGAGGTGGGTCACCGAGTGGCAAGTTCTCACAGCGTGATGTAGGGCCTGCGCGTTCTTTGTCGCGTGAAAAGGGAAGCCAAGAACTTTGCATTGCTGAACAGTGGGGATGAGAGAGCTAGAAAGATGTAGGGAGATGAGGGTATTGTGGGAGCGCTGGTACGCAGACCGGTTTAGCGAAAGTAGTTCACATTTCTCCGGTGCAGGGGACAGGCCAGCAGTAGCGAGAAAGGAAGCGATAAGGGCCAGGCCACGTTGCAAAGTATCCTGCACGTGGCCGGGACATCCAGACGTACACCAGAGAGTGATGTCGTCTGCATAAAAAATATGGTGGAGGTCAGGTATTTGGGACAGTTGGGAGGCAAGGGGGGCCATAGCCATATTAAATAGAGTAGGAGATAGTACGGCACCTTGAGGAGTGCCGCGGGTGAGGGAGTGTGGGTTAGACAAATGAGTATCGACTCTAAAGCGAGCAACTCAATTGGAAAGAAAAGATTGAATGTAAGAATACATGTGGGAGCCACATGACAGGGAGGAGAGCTGAGCGAGTATGTGGTCATGACTAACGCCATCGAATGCCTTCCGTACATCGGCGGTTACAAGCGCATGGATCTGACTACGAGAAGGTGAAAGAAAAGTATGCTGAAGAACAAGGAACATGTCCTGCGCACAAACTGGGCGTCGGAAGCCAATAAGAGAAGGAGGGAAAAACTCTTTCGCCTCAATAAAATCAGACAGTCGAGTCAAGGCCATTCGCTCAAGAGTCTTGCCAACGCATGACGTCAAAGAGATATGGTGAAGGTTAGAGAGAGATGGAGGTTTGCCCGGCTTCGGAATCATGCAAATTAGAGATGATGTTCAAGAGCTTGGAAGACAGCCGCTGTTTCATGCTTCGTTGAATGTGTGCAAGAGAAATTCCTTCGCGTTGTCGGGGAGATTACGTAATGTAGTATATGTTATCTCATCCTCACCGGGTGCCGAGCGGGTAGATTGAGTGGCTAAGGCAGCTTCCAGCTCACTGAGTGTGAATGGGCGGTCCAGGTCTGGGTTAGCTTCGCCACAGTAATCTGGGTAGGAAGGTGTGAGGGGGGGTGGGAGATACAGAGATATTAAATTTTCAAAGACATCAGATGGAGTCCCTTGAGCGAGAGCTTCAGCTAGGGTGGGAGCAACGGCAGGCTTGGTACCTAAGAGACACCTAAACAGAGACCATGTAGAGCGTGAGTGCAGTGCGGAGTCAAGGCCGTCACACAGCGTGTTCCAACGAGAGTGCTCGAGAGAAGTGCCGTAAGCGATAATTTCAGCCGGCAGAGCATCAATTCGGAAGGAAAGTTGGACGTTGTGTGGCTGGGAGCGTAGAGCGCGTTTCAAACGTTGACGACGTCGCCATAAGCGGAGGAAGTGAGGATCAGGGTCAGGAATGAAGAGTTGAAAACGAGCGCGGTGACTACAGGATGTCATTGCTGCGGAGATCCGCGACATCCAGTCGTCGTAAGTTTCAAATGAGTCAGACAAATGGTTATTACGGAATGCTTCCCAGTCACTGTGAGCCACTCGTTGTTTCCGCCTATGGTGGGAAAGAGGGGTGGTGATGTGTATGAGAAAGTGATCACTGAAAAGATTTTCAGCGGACACCTGCCAGTGAAAAGGAAGGGAACTCCGAGAGAACGTGAGATCGGGTGTAGTGGAACGCTGTGAAACAGTGCCCGCTCGAGTAGGGGTGTCAGGAGTATTAAGAAGGGTGAGATGGCGTTCCTGGGCGAGGCAGTGTAGAAGGCGACCTGGTTTGAGTGTTTGGGGGTAACCCCAGAGCCTATGAGGAGCATTAAAGTCACCTCCAAGGAGGATATGGGTGGTCGATGGAAGGGATTGCAGAAATTTGCCAAGAGCACTAAACAAAGAGGACGTGACAGGGGGGTTGTAAAAGGACAGCAGAGCGAGAGAAATATGGGTAGATGGTTGGTAATAGACCACACCAACTATATGTTTCAGGAGGGGGGAGGGTACGTCTAGTGGTTCAACGAGAACGTCATTGCGTACATAAATGGACGCAAGTGGCTTTCCCGTCGTAGCGTGATAAGCACGGTAGCCCGGGACAGCAAGGGCAGCCCGAGTCTCCTGTATAAGGAGAAAATGGGGTAATGTTTGGCGGGTGAGAAGATATTGGTGGAGAGGGGTCCTATTATGACGAAAGTTGCGGCAGTTCCACTGCAAAATATCGAGATTCTTTTCACGCGCCATCTAGATCTTTGAAGTAGAGGAAGCGCCTACGCGTGCGCGTTCCTTCTTTTTTGCCGGGGGAAGCAACTCTTGCAGGGAGTTAAGCATATAGGTGAAAGATTCCAGTTGCTTAGATTGGGTTCCGAGGGTCGTAAGAATCCGGACAATTGAGTTTTCCAGCTGGACCAAACGAGTGTGTTGCGCAGTGGTGTTGGTTTCGACCATGTCGGCCAATTTGGTTACATGGGAGCTGGAGGTCGGGGCGGTAAGTGTAGTGAGTTGCTTATTTAGCTCCGTGAGTTGAGAGGTAAGAGAGGATGTGGTAGTTGCGAGTGTCTGCGTCAGTGCGAGTATTTTTTGTTGTAGCTCATCTGAGACGCGTTGTTGCTCGCGCTGGTTGCGCTCCAACATAGCCAGTCGCAGGTCGAAGGAGCGGCTCTCGTTACTTAAAGATGGTGAAGGTGTGTTTGATGAAGAAGTGCACATGGGAGGTGTTCCCTTAACCTTAGTGGCGTATGAGCCCGGGGGGGGGGGGATGTTGCGGGAGGTGATAGGAACTCATGCGCTGAAGAGGAGGGTGGCGAAGGCTGAGTGGCTCGGCGCATGGCTGTGCGACGGAGAAAAGCTGCTTTGGCGCAGTCGCGTTGCTTAGCTAGAAGGTAGGGGCAGGTGGAGTCGAGAGATGAGTGGGTGTTGACTTGGCAATGGATGCACCAGGGTTGGGCGCAAACGTGAGCATCGGGATCTGCTGATAGAGGAGACGCACAGCGGAGGCGCTTGGCCGGAACGCTGTGTTTGGGGCATTGATGAGCACGGTGCCTTATAGCAAGGCACCGAGTGCAAGTAGGGGGCTTTGGTTTATGTGGACGGCATCGGAAAGAGACGCGTTTGAAGTACACAAAGCGAGGAATGATGGTTCCAGCAAATGTTATGAGGGCGGATTCAGTGGAGCCCATCATACGTGCAGCGAGTATATCTGAAGTAAAGGATTCGAGGTCATGCAAGAGCTGAGATGTTTTGAAGTGACCACCGACGTTGTGTATGACGCCGAGACTTGACATTGGAGGACTGGGGGCATAGGGCTTAATGGTGATCGGCTTACCATTAAGTTCCAGACTTGTGAGGGAGAGTAGAAGGTGGGCAGTGAGAGGGGAGTGCGTTTTCAGAAACACAAGGCTCTGAGCAGATTTGGCTTGAAGGGTGACCTCCGCACTGGTCTTGAGAGAGAGATTTGCAGCGGCTATGATGGTAGAAAGCAGGTCATAGAGAGGCAGTTTCGGCGTGAGTGTTCCAAGTGGAAGTTGGATTCCGACGGTGATGAGCTCGGAGCGGGGGCGGGCGGTCGAGGCAGGTTTTCGATTGGCACTAACGGTGTTGCAGCTGCCTTCAGGGGATGGCGTATTGTCTTCGTTGACCTGCGATGCCGTGAAGTCCATTTCCGTCGATAAGTCGTCAGCTGAAGTGATGGAAGGCAAAACTTCGGCGATGGAATGAACGACGCTCGTCGAAACGCGCTTGTCGACAGACTTGGAATTTCCAATGGGTAGGCCAGACGCAGATAAGGTGGGGAGAGCAGCAGGCGTGGTTGATTGCAACGCCAACGCTGCATTACGGCTCTCGCGCTCCGGCGTTTGCGTGGCTATCAAGCTGAGAGCAGCAGAGACACCACCAGCGTTGCACGTTGCTGGACCGTGCGCGCTGTTGAGGAACGCTGCCTGTTGCTGTATTGTTGTGGGCGCGGGGCTGGTGACTTTGCCAGATGTTGACAGCGGAGGCACGGCTGTATCAGTGGTACGACCGGAGGAAGCTAGGCTTACCGACAGGGCGTCAGTTGTCGTTGGTGTCGAGTGCTGGGCGGGACTCTGCATCGTGGAGGTGCAGGCGCGGCGCGTTAGGGTTAGCGCGGCGCCGCGCCACTTCGTACTTTTGAAGGGGCCTGGCGGGCCAGCCTGGGGTCGGACCGGGGCCCGGATGGTGTCGGCGTGACCCGGCAGTCTTCTAGAAGGAATAGTGAGCTTGTCCAGACACGGGCGGGGCCCGGTAACGGGCCAAGAACACGTGAAAGCGGAGCCCTGTATGCGGCCAGCCAAACAAAATGGCGCCACCTCTACTAGCAAGCTTTATTTTTATGATTCATGCACTGTCAGCAACAGCGTTGATTCTTGCGGGGAACGTGCGTTGCAGCAATCAATGGAGGATTCTTGTACGTCCACCGCGTATTGCATATACCATTTTCGCTTCAGTTACGTATTCTTGTAACAATTCCGTGTTGCAGTGTTTATTATGCAGGACCTTGTCTAGTCGACACTACTCATAGAAACAGCAAATCGTTTACGCCGCAAAGTTGACGAGATGTGAATGAGTGCTCTCGACGCTTTACGAGCTTTCCAAGGGGTGGCAAAAAGAACTGCTGTTGTTGGAGAGCGCCACACTGGAAATGCATGTCTGATAATACTTGTTGTGTTTACTCCAGGTAACAGTTAGAAATGTTCTGAAGCTCAAATGCAGAAACATCAAGCATCGCAACACCGCTGCTTACAGAGCTGTCTTATCAAGTGCCCCGTCCCAGCGAGAATTCGGCCTATCGTGCCGGTCGCATTGGTGCACATGTTACCGGCGCATCTTGCTTTTGGTTCACACAATTCTAAAGTGTTAAAACAGCTGTACCAGTATAGTACAGACATCTGTAAACCTAAACCAACCATCTTTCTTCGTGTGTGGTGTCCGCACAAGAAGCGACGACGATCTATGTGTCGTGCTTTCAGCAACGCAGGCTGTGACCGAAAGCTGCCGGGAACAGCACCTGGCACTTTTCTGACTCGTAGCACAAAATTTTTGTTTGGTGCTTTGGTACGGCTTAACGAATTAACACACTGGCTCACTTTTCAATCAGATTCCAGTAGTATTTTCTCGGGTGGTATCTTAAGTTGTGGGTATCAATATAACTGCATATCTGTATACAGCCATAAGGTCGCTAGTTCGAGAACACTACCCGATGTTCAATCGTGCACGCACATATACATGGCACAAGTCATCATAAAACTTCTGGTCTTTTTCACCAGTAGGAAGA
The DNA here is from genome assembly GCF_013339725.1 of Rhipicephalus microplus. NCBI lineage: Eukaryota > Metazoa > Arthropoda > Arachnida > Ixodida > Ixodidae > Rhipicephalus > Rhipicephalus microplus. The sequence goes on from NC_051169.1 coordinate 123,839,878, forward strand.
GCGAGGAACGGTTATCAAAGAAAAATACATCGGCAGCAACAGCTGGCTATCTGTGGCTGCTCCTACAGTTTATTTGATATTTTTCAGAGTTATGATGTGAATTCCTCAAACAACTTTGTGCTCTTGCCAATTTGCGCATGTCAATCAGTGCCCGGCAGCCGCTTATTAGTGTCGAATAAACACGCAATTGCTATTTGGAAATAAATATCGCGTCTATGTTGACTGTGCGACATGTAAACGTAAAGCTAAGCGGCATGTTCATTGAATAAATAGCAGTTTTACTCGCCCGTAAACGCATACTGGCGTGGGTAGTGGGTAGGATGCTCGTTTAGAAATTAGAAGAGAGCGAGGATGAATGCTCCAGTTGGACACTTTTTTACTGCGTGTATTTGTTCTATCTTATTCATTTTATTGATATACATATTTATGGCGATGAGGCACGCCTGTTTTAACGCTGTAAAGCCGTTTTGCGCTCTGCACCCAGCGTCATCTGTAACATGACGCTACCGCGTCCCAGTATCCCGCGCGATGCTGGGCCCATACTCCGGCAGGCACTGGACGCTGGTACCTAGTGGTGCTGGATTTTGGAATAGTGTTGTCATATTTTGCGAACACCCGAGCACGTGCAGCTGGCTGATTAGCTATTTGTCTGGATGGTATGCTTGGCCAGTTAGGCAAGGACATCATATGACCAAGCTAATTATGCCAAGTCATGGCACGTCCAAGGTATTTACGCCACATTTTCAGATGGTCATGCTAGTGAAGACATGGAATTTTATGAATCTCCTCTTGATCAAAACAGCTCAGTGAAATGGTCATCAAGCCTCACCCAATAAGTACAATAAAATTATGACAGAGCTGATGCTGTCTTCTCTTCGAAGCCGACCAAGCACATGAGTAGACGACCTGCTTAAAAAGCTGCAAGAAGCTGGGTTATCAAGAGATTCTCGGCAGCTCCAGCCTTGCACAAGTACTGCAAGCTCCGCAAATTATTTTATATGCAAAAAAGCTGCCGCTCAGCCTTCACAGTATGAAACGCTTGATAGTGACACCGGAACCATGACACTCACGAGTTGAAGTGAAGCACAATCACCGAGTTTGTAAATCGAGTTCACACGTCAATCAGTTTGAAGATCCGATACGGCCACTACGTTTGCTTTTGCCGAGGAGCAGTACTCATGTCTAGCTGCACGATTAATCTATCAGCATTATTGCGCATGCAGACTATGCACACACGCCCGCTGTATGAAAAAAATTGGCAGCATATTCACGGATTCAATGATGTAGAGTGGGGCGAAGCATTCATCCGTCCATTCGTTCTTGCTTCCATCCATCCATGCGACCGTCTGTGTAACCGTTCATGCGTCCATCCGCTCGTCCGCGCGTGCGTCTGTTCGTGCGTCCATCCCTGCGTTCGTCCATGCATACGCCCCTGCGTCCGTTCATGCGTCTATCCATGCATCTGTCAGTGTGTCCGTTCGTCCATCTATTCAACATCCAAGTACCATCATCTCGCATTCTTTCATCTTATATTCCCCATATAGAAGCACCGCCATCTAGCGCATATTCCAAGGACTAAACGAGAGGTGGCGCACGCACATTTTCTTACGGCTTGCGTTTGGGATCTACTTCCCACCTTTAACCACCTCGAGTTGATGGTATATACTATTTCCCTGTATTCATGGCACTGCGGCCCAACGCTCGCTAAACCTTTCTAAAACTAAGGAGGTTACGCCCAGCGAGTATAACGTAGCAACCTTTTCCTGTCAGATAGTGCTCAATGTACATGCCAAAGGCTGCTAATGGGGAATGAGAGACAGGAGCATTCAGCTTTTAGTTAACGCACACGCTGCAAATTTTTGATTGTTCATCAACGCAGAGAAAAAATCTCTCACCGGCACAACCTTGAAGGTCAAAGTGTAAGACTGGTTACACACTACAACTACGACTACGAGGGACGAACGGGTGCCGCTATAAGAAGCGTCGCCCCTAAAAGGGCATCATCACGCGGCGATTTTGTCTCGCATCACTTTTACCGCGCTCACGACGGATCCCATCACAGCCGCGTTGGCGCCATGGTGAGCGCGCCCGTGGTGACCACCTGTGTTTATATTTACCTGCAATATTTTATAAATGAGAAACGAGCAGCACAAGAGTGCTGCGTGTGCACTCTTGCTGCCTTCAAAAGTGGAGGGGAATTTTTAAGGCAGCAGTTGGAACGTAAGAGCCTCTCTGGAATTTTTCCGGCTGCGGCGGCTGTATTTTCGATGGAGGCGGAAATGTTGTAGGCCCATGTGCTCAGATTTGGGCACACGTTAAAGAACCACAGGTGATCTAAGTTTCTGGAGCCCTCCACTGTGGCGTCTCTCATAATCATATGGTGGTTTTGGAACGCTAAATCTCGCATATCATCAATCTCTCTGGAAGAGCACAAATGCTCACGAATACGCTTATGAGAGGTGCGTGTTGAGTTGGCAGAACGATAGCGCAACGATCCCGCTGATGTCACTGCACTGTTAAAATGTCGACTGCGCGGCAGCGGTAATGTGTTCACACGTGGTGTTTCTTTTACAACCGCTGCAAAAATCCCACATGCGTCTCCAACGCCACGCGCGTTCTTGTAGCCCTTTAATCAACGCTGCTACCACGCGCTCCGTACTGCCTTCATGCCAGGGCCACCGCAGAGCGAGCTCGGAGCAACTTCGTCGGCCCGGGAAGCTCGTCTCATCCTGCACAGTAGCCCTGAATACTTGTTTGACAATGCTACGTGAAATATTACAGTAATAATGCGTGCTGCAAGCTTTCATATCCAGTGGTTGTCAGAACGAGTGATTATCATAATGGCTTCGTGGTTTAGAGCTGGTCACCCACTACAAAAGCCACATACGCTACTGCGCCTATTTTCTTACGGCCATGTATTCGGTTCATAAAATGTTCGAAAAGTTTTCGTGCACTAAGTGTTCGAAGTATTCACTTGGAACAGCATATTGCTATAACGTTCAACTCCTAAAGGCGAAGCTCTGAGATCCCCTAACTTTCGAAAACGCATTCAGGTTGAAGCCTAATGACATCTCTATTACGACGACTAACGTCCAATATTATGTTTGATTAATAAATAAACATGTCCTTATGGTCATGGACGCGTTTCATGCATGAGAAAACGGATCACACCAAAGACAGTGTTGTAGCCAGAAGAGCATGACTGATCGTATGCCAACCTTGGGCTAAGGTCGCCTGTTTGCGCCATGTTAGAGTTCTTGAATCCCACTGTCCAACTATAGGGAAACGCAACGCGCATTGCGTCTTCTGTGTTGGTCACCCACGATTTTCAAGGACGAAGCTCCTAAAGCCGTGGGTTTGTCCATTTATGCCTTTTGTAACCGGTTCGCAAACACCTAGTTGTATTATTCACTCAGCAGATGGTGCTAGTGTGAGTGACAAACAGACGAACGAATTGATGGACGGATGGATGAAGAGACAGGCAGACAGGCAGACGGACGGAAAAAAAGACAGACAGACAGACGCACTGACGGACGCACTGGCGGACGGATGCACTGGATTGTGCACAGATGCATAGATGTGATCAGCCATGCTGACGCGTTGAATAAGGTCACCACTTGGGAGGGTGTTAAGGCGTTGGCAAAAGTGTCATTCTTCTATTGGCATCAGACCGAATCGGACAGACGCATAGAAACGACGCGTTGAAGGAACAAATCGTGGATTTAATGGTGATGATGCATTGTTACGCTTTACCGAGAGTACTGTAGAGGGCAGTGGTGTTTATAGAATGCGTGTTTTTATACCCTTTCAGGTATTTAGCATGTATCTACCAATTGCGCAGTGATCAATAGATTCTCGCTGGGAAAGAATGTTTTTTTTTTGGGGGGGGGGGGGGGGTATTGCAGTAAACAATGAAAAAGGATATCGCTCTAGACCCGTTCTGTATTAAATTTTGGCGATAAATAAAGGGGATGGTTTGCCATTTGACCTAATAATATTAACAGCCCTCAACTGGTTATGGTTGGTCCATATTACAGAATTTCATTGCGATTCAGATACACGAACCACAAAAATGTGCTTCCGAGTATGCATGTCAAAATCGCCGGAACTTTAGCAAAAAGAAGAGTCTGTTCCTGAGTAATTGTCGAGGAAGGAACTGTTGACAGCTACAAAGAATTTAATTATATGGTGTCTATTCAGTAAGATGTCATGAACTTTACGTCAATGTTCATGTGCATAGTGTGGAAACAGGCAAGAAAGCAAGAAAAAAATGGCGCAGTGAATAAAGTGCCCGAGAGCTGTTGTCACCTGCCTAGAGGTCGTGGGTTGGACTCCCACAGTCGGATTTCTTTTTCTAATTGAGCTATTTTTAGACGTCACTTCCACGACTTAGGTACGTCTCTGAAATCATGGTGTACCCCGGCATAAAACCCTTTTATGCAAAAAGAAATGAACCCAAATTTGCGTATTTATTTATTTATTTATTTTCGAATACTGCAACCTAATTCAGGGCTACTGCAGGAGTGGGGTACATAAATACAACAGCAATAAATAACAACAATATCTCAACAATTTCTTTACAGAAGAAATATCGTCCCATGCTAAGCACAGCCGGGTATAGTATGGAAACAAAAACAATAACGTCACTCAAATTAGTAAAGAAATCTGATATATTCATTTTACGAACAGAATCAGGTAAATCGTTCCAGTAAACCAGTTAAAAGACAAAGTATTTGAACAAATTACTATGTGCGAAAACTTTTTATTGTTAAGATTGTGACCTCTTCTCATCGGTAGAGCAGTAGCATACACGAAGGAATTGTCATTAAATAACCAGCATGACGAATGAACGGAAGAGTGCAATAGTTTCAATGATTTATTATCCAGCCTAGAAAACGATGGTGATCACTTTAAAAATTTCATTGCAGATAAGATTTCATTGCAGAGTCGCATCCAAGACAATGTCATGACACGAAACTCGGTCAGTTAGAACGCTGATGCAGTGAAACCTCTCCTTGATCGTTTATTGCCCGTTGTACGTGACGAAGTAATTGTGGATCTTCGCATTTATTTTCACCCCTATAAGAAGTCGCATGGATCAGTCTCATACGTATAACCCACATTTTAGAGCTTATCAATAATTTGCATAAACCAACATGGTTCAATATTATGCAAGATGTCTTCATGATATACTGGTCGATACACTTATTGAAAATAAGCCGACTTCATGAAGCCTGAAAGAAGCACACATTAGTGGTCAGAGGTGGTTATAGTAAGGGCTATATGCGAGGCGTGATTTTCATGTTAGGGTCTGTCGCTTGTGTTCGCCATGCAATCATGTCATACCATAAGAGTTTTGCAACATATTATGTGAACGAAACCACCGCAATAGCTGCAGGATCATGACAGGTCAATCATGATATTCATGACATACATGTCCTAATTTTCATAATGTGACTAGTCAAAAGTGGTCTTCATACAGTCATGTTAGGCCATACCTAGTGTGGTATCGATACCATTATCGAAATGACCAGGAGAGCTAAAAGTCGCAGATAGATAGATAGATAGATAGATAGATAGATAGATAGATAGATAGATTGATAGATAGATACGCTTAAAGTCGCCGAAGTTCGTTAAGAAATGCTTCTTATTTAAAACACGTCACTGAAGTACACACACCCTTCCACACATGGTGCTGTTCAAGTCAAACAAAGAAAACCCTAACTCCTGCATGCTTACACACACACGAGAAAAAAAAGTGGCAGATCTCACCTATAGTGGGAATCCATGATATGCGAAGAACGAATGAGGAAGGTTGATAGATCGCTTCAAAATCAGCACAGCGTTACGAGACGGAGGTATGTTATGCCGTACATGACTTCCATGTCATAATTATCATGTTTGGACGTTTCATTTACCTTCGTCATATAATAACGTCACCTGATACCAACTTTGGTATATTTGAAGCTAGTGAAACGGCCAAGAGTGTGCTAAGAGCGTAGCATGTAGTCGTGTTTCACATGACATAAATATCATGATTATATTGATTGGAAGTGTCATTTACATTCGTCGTCCATTCACGTCACGTAATACCAAATTTGGTATATGTGGAACTAGTGAAACGGCTGCGAGAACGCTATGAGCATAGCATGCAGTCATGTTTTTCATGAAACGCATAATTTGGCTGCCAGGTTTGGACGTGTCATTTACCTATGTCGTCCGTTCATGCCATGTAATACCGAATTTGGTACATGTGAAGCGAGCAAAACAGCCGCGCTCACATCATGAGCGTAACATTTAGTTATATTTTTACATGACAGGTGTCTCATAATTATCATGTTTGTACCAGTCACAAAGCTTTGTCATTCATTCACGTACCGTAACACCATATTTGGTATATGTGAAGCTAGCGAAACGACTGCGAGCGTACCATGAGCGTGGCGCGTAGTCATGAATCATGACTTACATGACATGCATGTGATGAATTCCGCGTTAGGGTCTGTCACTTGTGTTCGCGATGCAGACATGTTGTGATACCATGCGAATTTCGCAACATGTCATGTGAACGAAACCACCGTAAGAGCACAGGACCATGAAATGTAAATCATGACATTCGTGATATCCATAACATGATTTTCATGCTAAGACTAGTCAAATGTGTTCTTCATACAGTCTTGTTATGTCATACCAAGTTTGGTATTGATACCATTATCGAAACAGTCAGGACAGCTAAAGTCTTAAGCAGCTAGATGGATAGATAGATAGATAGATAGATACATAGATAGATAGATAGATAGATAGATAGATAGATAGATAGATAGATAGATAGATAGATAGATAGGTAGATAGATAGATAGATAGATAGATAGATAGATAGATAGATAGATAGATAGATAGATAGATAGATAGATAGATAGATAGATAGATAGATAGATAGATGTATTGTGATGTGATGTGTGGCGCTTTATGGCGGAAGGGCCAATTGATGGCCAAAGAGCGCCATTTCAATGACTGGAGATGTGGACAATAATACGTTGCGTGGTTGTATAGGGGCCTTAAAATTCCTAGCTCTAATACGGGTAAAAACATAAGTAATAAAATCATGACAGTGGCGTGATATGGATAGTAAACATTGGTGACAAATGGTTCTGATAATAAAAACGTGTAAAAATATTTGGCACTAGCACAAGTGCCTCATCAGCGCCCTTGTGTCCAAGGGCTGCGAGGCAAGTGCTTTTAAATGTAGTCACTGCCGCAGCAACCTCTCTTGAGAGGCCGTGCTACGCATTGCCTGGGTATATGACGTGATAAAAGCGAAGATCTTTTTAAAAAGCTAGTACCGATTCATGAGTGAACAGTGGTTCCCTACCGACGAACATTGCAGGGTGTAAAGGTATACGTTGTCGGTATGGTAATGGAAAGTGTTGTTTTCTTAGAGTGTCTTATTGTTTGCACTGAATTAAAATGTGAAGAACTGTTAGTGCTTCACCACATCTGTCACACAGTGGTAGATCGCCACCGGACAAAAGATATGAGTGTGTCGTGTATGTGTGTCCTATCCTGAGCCTCGTTAGTGTTACCTCTATATGACGTGATTTTAATACTGGTGGCCAATGGCCAAGGTGTGGCTTAATAATGTGTAGTTTGTTTTGTGTGTGTCTATCCCACTTGCTCGGGCAGTAGTCCCTGAGCTTTCGTTTGAGAGACGGCTTAAGATCAAGGGCCGGGATTCATATCGGTATAGTGGCAGTGCTTTCGTGGACGGATGCACCATCACGTTGCCTTGAATCTCACAGTGCCCTGGCACCCAGCACACTACAACATGTTGTTTGAGTGTGTAGAGTGTGCATAAAATGGAGTAAGGTGAGACGAGGACAGTTTTTTGTTTTTTAAGAGTATGCAGAGCCGTTACCACACTGAGAGAGATCGTATAAATTACTGCTTTTTGTACTTGTAGTTGTTTGATGTGTTTAGCGGCCAGAAGTATCCCATAATCTTCCACTGTGAAGATACTTGTCTCTGGATGTAGAGGGCCAGCAGCCGAAAAGGATGGGCCGACAGCAGCGTAGGACACAGATGAGATAGACTTGGAGGCATCTTTAAAGAACTCAGGACATGTGTATTTGTGTTGATGTTCCAGGAAGTATGTTCGGATATGGGTAATGGGCGCGTGTTTTCTAATCCAATAGTCTGCTACTGCCAAGGTGGCAGGTATGCTACAGTAGCCAGTAAACTGTGTTCCAGTGAGACACCAGTTTCCTCAGATAGACCCGTGAGGTGAACTGAGTTGGGCGGCCTCATCGAAGGCCTGTTTTGAAACAGTATGGAGCTCGACAGATCATTAATAGTGGAGTATAAGAGGTGCTTCTTGTCTGCTTTCTTGTCTGCTAAGAAAATATGGGTGCTTCTTGTCTGCTAAGAAAATATACAAAGGACATGTAAGTTATTTAAAGATGAAGCGACCATTCATTTGACTCAGCCTAACGGCTTTCTACAGAGCTGGTGCGAAAACCACCTGTAGAAAGTCGGATGCCCAAATGATGCACGCGATCCAGCATCTTCAGAGCACTTTGAGTCACAGACTGATAAACAACGGCCCCATAATCTAAGCGGAGGCGAATGAGTCTTCTCTACAGGTTCATGAGACATTGCTTGCCACTACCCCACGTAGTACGTGACAACACTTTTATAACATTCATGGCTTTTAAACATTTTGTTTTTAAATACTTGATGTGTGATACGAAGGTCAACTTGTTGTCCAAGATTAAGACTAAGCATTTATGCTCCGCATTGACAGACAGACGTTGACCGTTCAGTTCAATGTCAGGTTCTGAGTGCATGCCTCTCTTTCGGGAGAACACGACACACGTGCTTTTTTCTGGGTTCACCCACAATTCATTTTCCTCTGCCCATTCGGAGACCTTCTTTAAACCTATCTGAACCTGCCGCTCACACTTTGCTAGGTTGCATGACTTAAAGCCAAGCTGGACGTTATCGACATATGTGGAATAGAACATGTTGCGGGGGATGGGCAGGTGCAAGGAATTCATTTTGATAATAAAAAGTGTACAACTAAGTACACCACCTTGCGGTACTCCCGTTTCTTGCACAAATGTTTGGGAGAGAATGCTGCCCACCTGGACACGGAATTTCCGATTTGACAAGTAACTCTCGATTATGGAAAACATTCTACCGCGCACACCTAGGTGAGACAAGTCTCTTAATATGCCAAAACGCCATGTTGTGTTGTAAGTCTTCTCAATATCGAGAAACACTGAGAGGAAGTATTGTTTGTGGATGAAAGCGTCTCGGATCTGTGCCTCAATACGCACCAAATGATCGGTGGTGGATCTACACTCTCGAAACCCACACTGGAATTGGTCGAGCTCAATTTGTGTTTCAAGGAAATGTAAAAGTCGGCGGTTTATTATTTTTTCAAAACGTTTACAAAGGCAGCTGGTTAGTGCAATGGGCCTATACCTTAAAACAAAGGAAGGGTCCTTGCCCTCTTTCAAAATAGGGATAACAATAGCCTCTTTCCAGGAAGCAAGGATGGTGCCAGAAAGCCAGATAGTATTGTATAGGGAGAGTAAAGTTTTTCGCGTTTTGAGCAGTAGGTTTTTCGACATATTATACGTGACACGGTCGTAGCCTGAGGCAGAATTACTGCAAGAGTTTAGTGATGTTTGTAGCTCAGCTAAGTTGAAAGGTTGGTTGTATGCCTCGTGATTTGTGCACTTGTATTCTAGTTTCTGCTTTTATATCATTGGTTTATACCTTTGGAAAGCTTCAGTATAGTGTGACGAGCTAGACACTCGCTCGTAGCATGCACCGAGGAAGTTCACCTGATCTTCCAGGCTGTCACCCTATGTGTTTACGAGTGGGAGTGAGTGTACTTGCCTTCCTGCTACCCTACCAACCGTGTTCCAGACTTTAGTGTATATGAATTTATCCCTGATAAAAACTTGTGCCAGCTTTCTCTTCTGGCCTGCCGACGCGTTCTCCTGCCTTGAGACTTTATTTTCATAAAGCTGTCAAGATTTTTGGCTGTCAGTGAGTTCCGAAGCAATCTCCATGCCCTGTTCTGCTCCATTCGCGCATTCTCACACTCAATGTTCCACCATGGGACACGTCGCTTGCAAGACATTCCAGATTTTTGCGGTGTGCACTCGGATACTGCGTCAGTAAGAAAAGCTGTGAAGTACTGCACAGCCTTATCTATACTTAACCTACACATGTCAGTCCAATCTAAACGAGTAGTGTTGCGAAACTGTTCCCAGTCCGCTTTGTCTATCAGCCATTTGGGAACATGTGGAGAACATTCAAATTTTGTTGTTGGATCTGTGCCTCGATACGCACCAGATGGTCTGTGGTGGATCTACACTCTCGAAACCCACACTGGAATTGGTCGAGCACATTTTGTGTTTCAAGGAAATGTAAAAGTCGGCGGGAATCATTTTTTCAAAAAGTTTACAAAGGCAGCTGGTTAGTGCAATGGGCCGATAACTTAAAACTAAGGAAGGGTCCTTGCCCTCTTTCAAAATAGGGATAACAATAGCCTCTTTCCAGGAAGCAGGGATGGTGCCAGAAAGCCAGATAGTATTGTATAGGGAGAGTAAAGTTTTTCGCGTTTTGAGCAGTAGGTTTTTCGACATATCATACGTGACACGGTCGTAGCCTGGGGCAGAATTACTGCAAGATCTCAACGCAACAGGAAAATGGTCACTTCCATATGGATTATTTATGACTTTCCATTTCAGTAGGGGTAGAAGTGAAGGTGATACGATGCTGAGGTCTATAGACAAGTAAGTTTTGTTGTCAACTTTATTGTATGTTGGCTCTTTCCTATCCAACAAACAGGCACCGGAAGAGAAGAGAAATTGTTCAATGAGACGACCTCGTGCATCACAGCGAGAATCGCCCCACAGTCCGCTATGTGCATTTAGGTCCCCAAGGAGCAGATAAGGTTCAGGTAGTTCGTCTATCAAAGACTGGAATTCACGTCTTTCAAGACGGTGGTGCGGAGGTATGTACAGAGAACAGACAGTGACAAGTTTGTTTAGGAGTACTGCTCGGACAGCCACCGCCTCAAGGGATGTCTGGAGTAGTAAGTGTGTACACGCTACTCCTTGATTAACCATAATGGCCACGCCACCGGATTACGCCACAGCATCATCTCGGTCCTTTCTGAATATGACGTAATCACGTAGAAAATGTGTATTGGAGGATTCTAGGTATGTTTCCTGTACACACAGCACTTTTGGTGAGTGTTTGTGTAAGAGCTCTTGGATGTCGCCGAGGTTTTTAAGCAGTCCTCTGACGTTCCAATGTATAATTTGTGTTTCAATATTAGAAGTAAAGTTGTGCTGTGTGTACAAAATTGGTGTGTCTGCTTTTTGAGCTGAACGTTAATACTCAGGTAACAGGGCCGTCATCGGGCCCCATTATCAGCTTTTTATTTCTCTTGGTGCGCTCCAGAGAGCTACGCCGATCTTTTGGCACCAGGGGTACCGTGGTGCCCATAGCCTCCTCAGAGGCACTGCGAGCCCGCATTTGCGAGCTGGCGTTGCGAGCTTGAGGCCTCACGTGGTGAGCAGAGGCCTTTATATGTGCCGACCCTAGAGTCTCCTCCACCTCGGGAGGCGTAACTTTTCATCCAATCGGGCCAGAGGTCGAGGAGACATCCTTTGCTTCTGGGTTACCCTGGCTGCTGCAAGAGCTTGCAGCAGCCGCTGGTGTGGCTGTGGGGACAAGTGGCAGGGCAGCCTTGGCTCATCCCACCGTAAAAGGGGGCATTGGCAACCGCCTGGGCACACTGCGCCTGTCATGGGCAGCTGCTGCAGACCATTGTAGTGCAGCCCCCTGTTGCAGTACATCGGCGAACGATGGTTTGTTTGTGAAATGACCAGATACTTGTTGTCGGGCTTCTCGGAAAGTAATGTTTTGTGTGATTTTGATTGCAACAATTTCTTTTTTTTTCTATGTTGGACAGGTTCGAGAGTACGCGGGATGGGCACCATTGCAGTTTGTTCAGTGGGCCCCATCCTCCACCTTACACTCGTCTGTGGCGTGTGCTGTGGTGGCACACTTTCCGCTGGTGAGTTGGCCGCGGCAACTCTGAGAGCCGTGACCAAAACGCTGGCATTTGAAGCAACGTCGTGGTTTGGGAATGTATGGTCGCACATTCAACCTCAAGTATCCTGTTTAGAGATGTTCAGGCAGGTGCAAAACTGCCTGAACCGAGATGTTCAGACTGGTGCAAAACGTCAAAATTATGTGTTTTGTTGGGACTTTCTTCTTATTACGCCTAATTTTGATTCTTTGTATTTGTGTCACAAGCTGGTTCTTCCAGCCCTCGAGGAGCTCACCTTCAGTCAGGCCAAGCAAGTCTTCATCAGATACAACGCCTCGGAAAGTGTTGAGTGAGCGGTGTGGTGTAATTGAGATAGGAATGTTTCCAAACGATTATAGTTTGGAGAGGTTTTCATACTGGGTCTGACTTTTTACCTCGAGAAGGAGATCCCCACTGGCCATATTTGTAGCCTGGTAACATGGGCCAAGTGTAGTGGTGAGACATTTGGAGACAACGAAAGGAAAGATTGTTCTGGCGTTCTTTTCAGCAGTTTCACAGTGGATTACATGGTAGCGGGGAAAGGTTTCTTTTGGTTTTTTGAAATAGTTGCATAGTTTGTAATTGTGTATAAATTAATTCCACCAGACATTTCGCGTGTTAGTTTCGCGTGTTAGGCAAAAGCTGGCATGTCTGCCGAAGTTTGTGCTGTCTTTTCGCTGCTGCGTCAGCTAAGTTTTGCTGCGCAAAGAAAAAAACTGGTGTACCAATGAGCTGTCATAATTATTTGCGCGGGAGGGCACAGTAAGAATAGACTAGGTCTTTTTTGTAATTGTGCTTACAAAAACCGTCACCAGAAGAGTATAGCCGCATGAAAACTTGCCTTCCGCGCTGGTTGTGCAGTAAAAACGACTAGCTCTGTCAAGGATTGTCGTTGCAATGTGCCACACCGCATTTTTCAGAATAGGCCATAAGTGGAGATGGACATGCAGGACTTGTTTATTCAAAGCAGTTTAACACTGTCAATAGCATTGCCATAAGAGGACTGACAAAAATGTTTCACGGTTGTCAGTCTTGATATAACTGCATAAGTCTTAGACGTGTCAAAAGTATTTCTTATTTCTTTATACTCTCGTGAACAAACTGTGTCAATCATTCATCAAACGTGTTTTTTTTCTGCGCGTGCACACGGTTCATTAAAAAAACAGCGAACAGTATAGACTTGGCATATGCTTTGCCTGTTCAACGGGGCTGCGGTGACTCATCTTACATAAGTGCAAAGCTATTCTGGTTGTGTTGCGCTTCACAAGATGTTCCCGTTCTTGAGATTGTGCAGAAAAACAGTATTAGGCAAACTTGCCGAGTCTATTTCCGGTCTGTAATCATTTCACGGTGTCGACTTGAGTGCATGAATTAAGTCTTGGACCTGACAGGTACGTTAACGCCTTGTACTACCCGGCTTATAGTTTAAGAATTATCACATGCGTATTGAAGATGAGTGTCGCCAAGACTGCCCTGCTCCTCTACATGAATGACTTCTTCGGCACGTTCGCTATATGTGACGGTTTACCATAACCATTTGTAGGTGTGTTTTTGTGCACTACGAATTTGCATTTCGTACCCTAGAGCTTCTTGCTGAACTGGGTCTGTTGTTTTTGCATTAGTCAACAAATTAAAACGTATGTACACTTGTCACATACACTACCGCAACGTCGATGACATTTCGCAAATGCCATCACCGTAAAGATACCTCACGTTTTCATGAGGTTTTCAAAGCTAGAGGCACACGTCAACAAGGCTCTTATGTACACTTCAACTTGCCATGTTGTGGGCGCCGCTTCCATAAGCGCGGTGCTCCATAAGCGGCATCCATAAGCGCGGTGCTCGGGGAAAGTTTTTGCACCTGCTTCGCCAGTTGCCACATTATCATAGAGGGTGGTATCGCCCTTTCCGCTGGCACGGCTGGGCGGAGCTGGGCGCCATGAAGTCGGTAAACAAGCCTACATATATCAACGGCGCCTACCTTTCTCTACAAACATGGAATACGTATATACACGCTTCACAATACAACATGAAGTATCGACCTATTAATGCGTGGTACGAGTGCCCATTGCAATCGAGCGTCAGACACTAGATTATCATGATCACTTTATGGTTCAAAGCCGGTAACCCACTACTAAAATGCAAGTACGATAGTGCGCCTGTTTCCTTAAGGCCACGTATAAAGTGCATAGCAAGCTCAAAAAGGTTTAATGCATTAAGTGTTTAAGTATGCACTAAAATAGAAATCACTATGGCTTTTCACTCTTAAAAGTGAAGCTTTAAGGTACCCTAATTTTTTGTCCTAGAGGCATTTGCTGCCCCAAAAATTGTCTCTTTCTGCTTAGTTAAATGCCAAGCGCGCATCAGCGCGAGCATCCCCAGGACGCACTCACTGGGTACACGCAGCCAGCGAAGGCAGCCAATGCGCCTGTTTTCTTTTCCGGTGCTACCCTCTGTCGATTTTTTAGCGTTTTAGCAGGGATCGGGACAACCGGTATTGCAATAACGAAAGCAGTCAAAGTGAAGATAAGTTTCGTTCAGATGAAATACAGTTTATTTGAACCCGCTGAGAATTAATCTCGTTCAGACGCCCCATGAAGGGGGCTGCTCCACAGTTGCTAGCCGTGCCCACGCCGGTACCGGGAGACCTTGGCCCTTTCGCTCACGTCCTGGACTGTAGAAATGTTTACTGAAAGCTTGGTGATTTTAAGCTACCTCTCCCAATCCTGTTGTGTTCACGGATTATGACGGAAATGGCTGGCACAAAAAGCTCTGGTGTTACAAGCGTGGAACTGAAACACTCGGAATTATGCCGGTAAGAACTTTATGTACCTCCTCTTCGCGCCATGAAGAGGCTCTGATGCTCTTTGATTCATTATCTACCGGCTTCAGATAAATATACTTGTAGCTAAGACGTAGTTAACGTGTATACTCCTAGCAGCATATTACCACTAATAAAATCTTTCAGATCCCCTACAGACTGCAGTCTTTTGTAGTGCGATAGCGCTTTTGCAAATTTCAGCATAGGGAGGAGTGCTGAATAATAGTAGGTTTTTCTTCAAATTTTGTGCGCCTTGGCTACTTAAGACGTTGTTTTCAACAAAATTCTCCCGTTTGTTACTATAGCGTTGCTTGAAAACTTTACGTGTTTACTTATCGCGCTTTGATGATCTTCTTTTCTATCATTATCACGGCACTTTCTTTTTCAGCCTCCGACTTCTTTGCGAGAGCGTCTACTCCTATCAACCAATTATATAAACCCTTCATTATGTCTTAAATTAGGTATTCTTTGAAAAATATTTGTTTTGATTGTGAAAGTGAAGCTCAGTTGCTTCTACAGCCGTCCTTTCAAAGATAACTAACTTCGAGCCAGTTTTCCGCTGCCACTTACTCAAGGCCTACTCGCGTCGTCGCTTTCATGCCTCTCGAGTATTTTCGTCCTGGCAAAAAAGCGGTACAGGGGCAGGAAAGTGGTCGAAACAAGTAATTGTTCAGAAAAAGACTATGCGCACAAGTTTTCATATAGAAGCACCACTATGTTGCCCTGTGCCTCAGAAACGAGGCTGCTCGCACTGCATTAACAGCTCTGCCGGGAATATGAAACAGCTTCTTATGACTTTTTCCGCTCTTTTGGTGAGATTGCCGAATACTGATTCAGGTTTTATACAAAGGGGAAAATTTAAAGCGTCTGATAAAATTTGTTATATTACGTCATGAAATTTCACGGTGTTGCAACTGCTTCTTTTTCTCTTGTATGAGAAGACAGTGACCGTTAAGCTTCATCCGAAACACCAAGATCAAATCTGAAAAATTACCTAAAAGCATCAAAACTTCCGGAGGACAAAGACCTTCCTTGCGTTTTAATTCATTTGGTTGGTGATGTGTACTCATGGGTTGAGCAGTAGGTTACGTGGGGCAGCCCCGTAACTTGGGCTGGAAATTTAGTGTTGTTTTTTAAATATACTAGTATTAGTAAATATACTCGCACCATACAATAATTACTTTCTTCGCGTTGATTTGCTTGAAGCGTTTCTGTGACTTTGGAAGTAGCTGTGGCAAATACGGTAACGATTTCGTTTCTCACACATTGAGTGGTGTTATGGCATGCGGCCTCCATGCGATGGAGATGGGCGGCTCATTTTATTCCTGCTTCAGCCGTGTTCATTGCCATCGCTGGCACGCCACTTTTATTCGCGGTAAGGCCGGGGCCACGTTACCGATTTGAAGTTCATACCCAACATGACGCCAATGGCGATTGCGCAAACCCGTCCACAGTTTCAAGTAACATTTTAAAGCAATAATTTACATTTTGAAGCTGTAAGTTTTAAAGGAGTAAAGCAGTAAGTTTTAAAGTTTTAACGCAGTAACAAGGGCAACAGAGAACGAGAGAGATGCAGTACCCTAAGCAATTTCATTTAGTATTGAGTAAAATCTCTTTGTTTTGGTGCATGGAACATTGTTAGCTAACTACATCTACAGTTTTACATGAGTGAGCCATTAAGAAATGTAATCAACGCACTGGTAAAAATATGTTGGTTTTCTTTTCAGTTCTGATGTTTTTGGTTTGGAGGAATTTATACGTCTAATAAATGTATATTTTATCTGTCACTTGAAATACGAAAAAATCAAAATTGAAATTACTGCGAAATAATCAGGGACCGGATTCACAAAACTCCATTGCGAAAACATTTTTGCGCAAGAGAAATTTTGTTGCGTAAGTCGATTCACGAAACAAAAAAAAAACGTCGTAAGAGGCCATCGTTGTCAGATCGGGTGCTGCAATAAAGCGTGCTGTGACTGCCCGGGAACATGTCAGCGATGGTGATGCAGTTGCTATATTTGCTAACGTAACCGAAAAGTGCTCGTAAGTGGATTCACGAAGCAAAATTTCGCGTGAAAGCAGCGTGGCTAAGAAAAAATCCTAAGAGTGGTCCGGACCACTCTTAGGAACAATGTGGCTACTTAGAACCTGCCGCCGCGGCAGTATACTTCGGTGCCGTGGCTGGTTTTGAGTTAATTTCCGCCCATAAAGGGCAGCCTGATGAATTCTGGTGCGTTTTTATTTCTTTCGGCGCTTTGAGTTTCATGTGTTGTTTGCCTTGTACGCAGTGGATGGCATTAACAAACACCGTCGTCCAATAAGTTCGAAGTCGCAGTAACTGAAGAATTCTATTGGGCATCAATGGCGTAAAATTATGCATGTAAAGATTTGTGGTTAGATGAAAACCAATATGCTACGTGAATGGTCGGTGAATTCGAATGCGGCACGGCATATGATCAACCTTATTTGTTATGTTGTTGTGTTGCGCCCCATCTCATCCAATGAAAAGTACGACTTGAGATCCTTGCCTGATTGGGGGAAATTACCACCGAGGAGGTTAATGGGAGCACATTCCTTGCACGCTATTGGAAATAAAAATGAGAGGAACTTTTTAGTGAGGGGTTCATAAAGCTTGTGCTCTAGTGTACTTCGATTGGCTCTAACTGTCCAATGGGTGCGATCTCTGAAATACAGCTGTCAATACACTTTAGGACAATCTAGAACGGTGCGTACTTGTAAACCGAAGTGTGTTAGGGGTGTGCGTGATTACGCATGGAACTACAAACAAATCAAGCATTTCCACCTTCACTGTTTAGAAACCGATATGAACCGTCAAAATACGGCAAGCAGTCGGGATAAAATGACACTAGTAACTTTAAATGACACCGAAAATATGCAGACCCTCGCGATTCTGGAGCAAACCTTGGCTAAATTCATCCCTGCTACAATTACCAGCCGTTTAACTTGGTGCACGAACATCATTCAAAAGAAGAGCGAGCCACTGACATGCATTTTGTGCGACGCAGCGACCACTTGACCTGGTATGATTGCGTTGCGAAAGTGAATCCCCCGTCGCATACTCTGATTGAAGCAGATGACAAACGCGAGGAGACGACGGCTTGGCCGACAGGCACAACTTGTGATTGGTTGTGAAGCAATGCCCTAAAAATCAGGTCACTCCGTCACGGTGCCGAAACACTTCTTTCATCTTGCACTCTTGTCGTGTTCGTCATATCACCCCCCTCGTACTTAAGCGCAAATTCTGTCGTGCCATGAAAAATGCGCAAGTACTTTCTAAGAGCTCTCTTACGTGCTGTGCAGTTGTCGAAAACAACATGGCGTCACAAACAACAAATCGGTCGGTGCGAATTTTAGCAAACGCTCCTCGCATGAGTTACTTCAGCGTTCGACCGGATGCGTTGTTATTACGACAGCTCTTTCCGTGCGTGCAAGCAGTGTGGAAAGTTGCGGCAGTGGAATGGTGCACGGTGAAGCGCAGTGAAGTTTTTGCGTTGATGTGTTTATCAAGCGGGGATTGACGCCGGTGTATCGACGGCAACTAGCACTCGAGAAGCCTGCTATGTGTGTTTGGGTGCCAGTAACAGTTCGTTCGCTTGACTTTCTAGTCTCTCAGTTGGGTGCTGTGCGACATTTTGGATTGACAGCGTTTTGGCACGTCACTTGAGTGGCCCCAAGTACGTACGGAAACGTATGAACTACGCGCTGTGTTCAGTTCTTGCTTCGCCACTTGTTAGCCCGCACGCTTCTATTTTCTTGTGAGCAATCTAGTGTTCGGGAGTGAAACGATCTTCATTGTGAACAGTGGTGCAGTGTTGACGTTTCCAAGACTTCTGAAGAAGCTGTGCTCGAGTGAACGAAAATTGAAACACAGCGTATTAACTGTCTTGCCCTGCGAGGTTGCGGTGGTGTAGCTTGGCGCTTTTGTTTGTTAGCTCGTTACTTCTCCTTTTTGTGATAACGATAGTCCTAGCGCTGTGTGATGAACCAAAGCTACGAAATGCTACATTCTGTCGTGGATCGTGTTTCTTTGGCAGCGCGTCTAGACTGTTCTTCGGTGAGAACTTCAGAGCTCTGCGTAGCAGCGAGAGCCCGTGAACGTCAAGCTCCCCTCCGGCCCCCAGAAAGCGCAACGATTTCACCGGTGCCTTGCATCGGATGAAGCTGTAGGCCATTACCGGCTAACCACAGGTTTCCGAGTTCATCTGGCCATCGTTTTGCACGACACTAGAGCCTTAACAACTGCTGGTCATGACCAGTTCTTACACTAAATCAATGGAAGTGCACGCCTGGCAAGCCTTTCATTGCTGTCATCGGCAGCTTTCAGTCTGCAGATGGCCTTTGCCTGTTGGCCCTAGAGCACACTTGACTCCTCATGACTTTGACGGCTACCAAATGCGGCCACCGGTGAGTTGACCTTGCAGAACTAAATTTGTTGCTATTCACGCAGTACTATAACGTGTGCTAGTTTTTAAGCCCATCAGGTGTAATGTTTTCCTATGTTAAGTTCAATCATGACAAATTTACTACTATTGTTATATACATATATATATTATGGAGAGAAGGAAATACATAAGCAGTTTTTTTGTCATTTGATAAAGGTGAACTCTTGTTTGGTTATTAGGATGGGCATGTCGATTTACCACATTTGATAGTTGGAAAGTTAATGTGAATTTATTTTCCAGGAGCCAGGTTGCACTTGAGGAATTTATGTTATTTTGAAAAATTAGTTCTATAGACTATTACCGCTGTGGTAGCACTATACTTAACCAGGACATATATATTGTTGTTTGTAAATTTTGCATGAGGCTTCAGTTTTTTTCAAAGTGATTATAGCAGATTTGGTCACTTTGACAAAGTGATAGCTTCATCAAGTAAGTACTAGAAGTGATTGATTTTAATTATTGCCTTTAAATATCTTGTTTTTGGATGTTCACAGATCGCAGAGATTAGTTTGTTAAGGTCCTGTGATGCATCGGTTGCTAACACTGGCACATCAAGCCTCATCATGACTTGGAGCACCTATACAAAAACAGGAAGGACGCGTGCTCCGTAACTGTGAAAGTCTATGTCACTGCTGGGACTGCTATCATTCAGCAAACATGGATGTGGCCTGGAAGCATGCATGGTACCCTCATCTGGAAAGACTGCGATCTGCTTGGCAGCTTCGAGGGCACAAAACTGCCTAATGGCTGGCTGCAAAGTTGGTTTTTCTTTAATACATACCATTAAGTGAACACCACTTACTGTGCACAAATTGAAAACCCAAGCATGGCTGCTCGCAGGGGATACCTGTAATATTCTCAAACATAATGCTTATTGAACATTTATAGAACCAAATCGCGAGATAATTAAGAGTGTTTAAAGTTGAAAGCCTGCAGCTTATGAATGAAACTGCAATCATCTGAGGCTGAAAAGCTCGTGCTTTTGAACGAGCACAAATACTTTGATTCGTTATTGAGCTCTCGAGCTTGTGAAGCACTCTGTAGATCAAGTGCTCTGGAAGGAAATAGCAAGTGGGTGAAAATCGCCTGGCTGTTCACAACTTGCAAGACGAAAGGCCTATTGAACAAGCCTCAGATGACATAGGGCCAGTAACTGCATCTTTTATGTAGCTTTTTCTCTCTCAGTGCTGTAGCATGCTGTGTTTCAGCCGAACGTGTTCACCACGATTGCATAGTGATATATTTTTTCTACTAATTGTACCTTAACTAAGTATGCATTATTGATCTCTAAAGGTGACGTTCGGTGTGTTTTAAAGCCATGGCTCCTCATCTCTCTGTCTTTGGCTAGCCTACTTCAGCAGCAGTGCGATACAGCCAGCACACATGGAAGCCAAGTCATAGAGCGCTCCTTTGGTTTTCTGTGCAGGACACAGCATATCCATCCGGCAAGACACTGATATCAACAATAATGGTTAGTGTAGGTGGCACCTGTAGGAACCCGTTGTGTTTTTTGCGTATGATTATTTCCCCTGGTGAAGTGCATTTTTGAAAGGCTTTCTTCGTTTGGAAAAATAGATGTCAACAACAAGTACACTCATAGAGGTAGTAGATTGAGAAGAAAAGAATGGAAGAAGCCCGTAGCTTCATTTCAGTCTCCTAATTCAGTTATTATATTGAGTTCGGGATCTTTTTACGGTGTGTGCGGTGGGTGGACTGTCTCCAGAGTGGCAGATAAACACTGGTGAGTTAGAGTTTCACTACGCATCGCGATCAGAATTGCCCCTTAGCAGGCCCGTGCCTCATGTTTGGCAAAGCCCGGGTATGGGGGACAACGAGATGGCGCTAGCGCCAAGCGGAGCACCACTTATCCATCCCGCTCGACTTCAAGTTGGTGCAGGCTCAGCAACAATATTGACATCCCATACAGAGAACAGTGAGGCCTCGCAGTGTAAGAAGAGGCGTACAGAGGAGTGAGAAGAGGTTGACAACGATGACGCCACATCGACGTACTCCCTTAATGACATGACACAGATGAATACAGAAGCACCCAAGGAAGACGAGGGAGCTTACGCGGTGGTCACCCATCACAAGAACCAAGCTACGGGGATACGGGTGGTGTTCAGACCAATCGCTGCCGAGGACTCCTTCTGGAAGGTGAATCCCAATCGCATGGCATCTGAGATAATCTCTGCTATCAATGAGAAAGTGACATCAACAAGAATCAACAGAGACGGAAGTTTTTGTGTTGGAGTGCGGTCTTTGTACTCGGCAAAAAAAACAAACAAGTTGCTGCTGATGAAGAGTCTGGCTGAATTGCCTGTACATGTGATGATACCTCAGTCTTACATGAAGACCCTAGCAAAGATAAGAGATGTTCCACTCGAATACAGTGATTATGACCAACTGGAATATCTTAAAGATGCTGGAGTAATCTTAGTCACACCACAAAAGGGATGGGCAAGAATTTTTTTTTATTTTATTTCAAAGTACCTTACAGGCCCCATGGGGGGCATTGAGTAAGGGGGGCTATAACATATATACAAATAAACTCGAAAAAAATATACAAGACAGACAATTGAGCAAGGGGGGAATACATATAGACACCTCAAAATGAAAAAAAAAGTACAAAAGAAACAATTGAGTAAGGGGCGCAATACTTATATACATCTCAAACTAAAACAAATACAAAAGAAACAATTGGAAAATAATAAGTCAAACAAAAAGCACCAACATGTACAAAAGTTCAACATGTACAAAAGATACACGCATAGTAACCGTGGGCGAAACACTGTATTTCCTGCGCATGCAGCGGCCACAAGGCAGAATCCTTGCGCACATGAATGTGACAATCACAAAAATGAACCAATACGGACCAATGAATTATGATACGGCATCTACTTGCTGAGGCTTGTGAACTGGCTTGATAAGATATGACGGAATGTGTCAAAGTTTGTCTGGGATGCAATGTCATCAGGCAAACTGTTCCACCGACGGATAGCACGTGGAAGTGCGGACTGATTGAACGCGTTTGTTGAGCCGTATACACGGGAATAGCTAAGATGATTGTGTAGTCTACGTGAAGTGAGATATGGTTTTTGCAGACCAGTAACGGTGATTCGGGAAGAATGGGTAATTTTATGAAAGAATGACAGCAGGGCAATGTCGCGACGAATGTTCAAGAGTGGGAGTGAAAGTTCCTGTTTGATTTGTGATATACTAGAATGCGGACTGTAGTTATTGGCAATGAAGCGGCTTGCTCTATTCTGGATTCTTTCCAATGAGTCAATCAAGTATTTTTAATGGGGAGACCAAATCGAACAGGCATATTCTAGTTGAGGGCGAACCAGTGTCAAGTAAGATAATTTGCGAATGCCTGATGGTGCAGCTTTCAAGTTACGTCTCAAAAAACCTAGTGATTTCGAGGCGCTGGCAGAGTTGCCGTAATGTGGTCGGACCAGGATAGATTAGGTGTCAGTATTACGCCCAAGTACCGATATTGTGTTGCAGTCGATAGAATGGAATGATTAATACTGTAAGAGAATTCGGATATGCTAGGTTTACGTGTGAACGACATTACTTTGCATTTTGAGACATTTAGTGTCATCAGTCATGCACTACACCAACCATTAATTACGTCGAGATCGTTTTGGAGTGACAGGTGATCTTCGCTGTTCTTGATTGGGCGGTAAATAATGCAGACCCTGTCATAATGCAAACCCTGTCAAACGCCTTCGAATAATCGAGGAACACGCAATCAGTTTGATAATTATTGTCCATATTTGCATGAAGCTCTGTGGTAAATTCAAACAACTGAGTCTCACACGAAAAGCCCTTTCTGAAACCATGCTGATTTTTGAAAAAGAAATGATTGGATTCCAGATGCCTGTAAATATGTGAAGCGATGATGTGTTCTAGAATTTTACGACAAATACACGTAAGGGAAATAGAACGGTAATTTTCGCATGAGGTTTTATTTCCACTTTTGAATATTGGAATTATTTTCGCCAGCTTCCAGTCAGACGGTATCATGCCTGTTTCGAGAGACTGCCGGAATATATGAAGTAGTATTTTGCTTGTGACCGTTACCGTATTCTTTAGCACCTTTGAGTTGATTCCATCCACGCCGCATGAAGACGACAACTTAAGATTATTTATGGCTGTAATTATGCCTTCTAATTGAATATCTATTGGTTCCATAAATTGGTAATCGAACTCAGCTACGTTGGGTATGTTGGTACTGTTCTCTTTCGTGAAGACAGAAGTGAAAAAGGAATTAAATGCTGTTGGACACTGGCTAGGTGTGAGAGGGACGTTGTTGCAGTCATGCAATGAGATGTGTTGGTTTTCGCTGGAGGGGTTTATGACTTTCCAAAATTTAGCTGGGTTGTTTTTCAGTAGTGTGGGTAGATCATTAGAATAATACTTTTCCTTAGCCTGACTTAAAGCTGTGCAATATGCTTTTATGCAGGTTTTATATTTAAGCCAAGAAGAAGAACTACCCGAGCACTTAGCATTATTGTAAAGCCGTTTTTTCTTATTCCGCATTCTCAGAAGCTTTTTATTGAACCATGGATTTGATTTACCATTGCTAATTTTAACCAGTGGAACATGCTTGTCAACTAACGTACACAAAACTTGCTTGAAAAGTAGCCAGTTCTCTTCTACGGATCTATTGTGGAAACATGGCAGGAGAGTGTTTTCGGAAAATAACCTTAGCTTTGTGTTAATTGCCTGATAATCGCCTTTATTATAGTCCCGAATTTGTTTTGTATGTACACCGGCTACGGGAAGGGGTATGTTTATATCTACTTGGAGTAAATTATGGTCACTGAATCCGTCCAGGTAATCTGTATTACGTATTGTTTCCGGAGCGGTCGTGAGGATAAGATCAAGGGTGTTCGTACCACGTGTAGGTTTCAGAACAGTTTGAAAGAGGTTGAAATCTAGAATTAAGTTAAGAAATTCAGTTGACATGTGACAGGGCGATGACAGTGTGGCCCAATCAATGAGCGGAAAGTTGGAGTCGCCTAGTAAGTAAATGATATCGGCTTGGAAAATTTCAGAAGCGTTGTTTATACTGTCACGTGGCATATTAATGAAGGAAGAGTCCGAGTCCGGCGCACGATAGCAGCAACTTACGAGGATTTTGGAGGAAGGGACTGTACAAGCTACCCAAACTATTTCGAGGTCAGAATTAGTGTTGATAAAAAATGAAGTAATGGTTTTCCTTATCCCGACCAGAACACCGCCTCCTCTTTCACCAGTGCGATCACACCTGTAGATTTGATAAATGCTGGCTGAGGTGAATATTTCGTCGTCACTGATAGCAGGATTAAGCCAAGTTTCCGTGAATGCAATGATATCAGATTTACTGTCATCCAGAAAAGCAGATATCAAATCCTGCTTCGACATAATGCTGCGTGTGTTAGTGATTGACAGCGACAATGAGGTATTAGCATGTTTCGGTCGTTGATTCTGCACGCGCGTGCAACGCTGTAGCTATCTGACAGATTCGATAACTGTGTTCGTCGCAGAGTCATAAATGTATGTCTTTGAAGCGATGCGTAGCTTGTCCACAGAGAGCTTATACGCACTTTTCTGCGTTTTCGCGAATTCAATCAGCTTCTTTCGGGACAGCCGAGTTTCCAGTGAAAAATCTTCTCGTATGGAAAATGCGAAGCCTTTTAGTTTGTGTGCAGACGACAGGATTTGTTCTTTATCCTTAAAGAAGGCTAATTTCGCTATTATAGGTCTCCGCTTGTCTTCTGTATATTTGCCTATTCGGTGCACACGTTCAAATTGCCGTTCCGTCACAGTGATGCCTAATTTCTCTGAGCAGAAGTCAATTATTTTCTGCTCAGATTTGGCCCAGTATTCCTTAGGTTCATCGTCCAGTCCAAAGAAAAGAAGGTTATAGCGCCGTAATCTATTTTCAGAGTTATTACACCGCGACGAAATTTCTGCCACTTGGCTTGATACTGTACGCAGTGCGTTGGCACTTGCCTCGGTTACACCTGTGTTATGTGGTGACGTGGTAGTGCTTTCCAGGGCCGCGACTCTAGCCATAAGCAACTGAATTTCCTTGGTGGCTTCAATATGCTTCTCTTTCAGAGCTTTCAATTCGGCTAGTAAGGTATCCTGGCTTTCTTCAAGCTTCCGTATGGCGTCTAGAGCTTGAGAAAATGTGTCGGCTTCAGTTTTCGTCATAGGGCCCGGGTTAGATTCCACGTCACCGGCGAGAAGTAACAATAAAGAGCAGAAAGCGCGGCACTTCACAAAAGAAACATCTTTCATACGCTGTAGCTTATCTATGAATTCGGGTGGGCACGACACCGCAACTAGGACATAATTACTAGTTCTGTAGCAAATGGCACCTTTTATGTAACTAACCTGTAAGAGCAACCATCGTAAGCTTGGCATGCTTGGCGCGATGTCGTGCCCGAAGTGGACGGCTCCTGGCTGGCTTATGAATCCCGCGCCGTCTGTGCCACCACCTGGTGCCGCGATTCCAGGTTGCCAGATGGGGTAGTTTGTTCCCACCGGAACTGGCGTGCGGTTTGCCGATGCAGGCGGCAGCTGAAGAGGGGCAGCGGGCAAGTCACAATTCGGATGGAGATGTACGGAAGGCACCATCCACGAAATGGCAGCCTGTAAGAGCAACCATCGTAAGCTTGGCATGCTTGGCGCCTTCGTCAAACGCCTTCCGTCAAATTGAAGATGGAAGTGCCACAATGCTGCCCATACGTAATGTAATACTCCAGTTTAGACATGACAGCCCATTGCCAAAAAGAGTTGCTCTCGGCTTTACGGTTCACACTGTCGAGGAATACATTGCACCGGCGGTAAGGTGTTACAACTGCCAGAGATATGGGCATAAGGCTAAGACTTGGAGGGGAACCAAGAGATGCAAGGTATGTGCGGGTGCACCTGATTACAAAGAATGCACCTCGAAGCATCAACCTAAGTGTGCCAACTGCGCTGGACCACATCCGGCGTCGTTTTCAGGCTGCTCTCGAAACCGTTTGGCATCAGCGGCAAAAAGAGAGACAATTGTAAAAGGGTACCATAAGATACAAAGATGTCCAGCACCCAATGTGGATATGGTCGAAGATGTTCCTGCGGCACAAACAAATGCAAAACAGTGGTGCCACACTCATGCTCGGAAGTATTGAAGCGCTCAGGACCAAAACATCACGTTGGCAAAGAGGTCCGGGCCCAGGAACATGCTGAAGTGGAACTTTCTGCCGGGCCAGACAGAGCCAATAAGCCACTGACTACCAAAGGGAAGGGTCACAGCAGCTTGCTGAGGAAACATTCTTCAAGAAATGTGATCTCGTCGGAGACAGCCGGAAACGAGCAAGTCATTTTGCCAATAATCTTGGCGGCTCTTAAAGCAATTCTACGATCCCTGCCACAAGCAGGTTCTTTACCAGATGTGAAATAGCTGCTAGATGTTGAGCATCTTCTCTTGTTGTAATCATGGCTACCACACTATCTAACTGGTACAAAAGAAGTGCAATATTCCAGTGGAACTGCAACGGTTTGCAGAATAAGAGTGGAGATTTTCGGAAATTCGTCGCTCAGCACGGGTTTCCGATTTTGTGTATTTCCGAAACAAGAGTATCCACTAACTTTCGTTCGTTCAATTATGTGGTGTACCAAGCAGAACGTCCTGCTGCAAAAAGCAGAGTGATGTTGTGTGTGAGACGCGATATTCCGTCAACACTTGTGGCTACTTCAAAAACAGATGCGCCGGAATTGGTTAGATGCAAGGTGAAATTTGGTAACGCTACTGTAACTGTTGTTAGTGTTTACGTGCACCCTCCAGCAAACGTTTCATACGCTGAGTTGGCTGCAGTGTGTAGATCTGATCAGGATCCCATAATTATATGTGGTGATTTTAACACGCACCCCGAATTGTGGGGTAGTGAGCGTCGTAATGTAAGGGGATCTGCTATAGTAAAAATTTGCGAAGACCATGGTTACACTATACTAAATTATGGTTCTCTGACGTTTCTACGGGGGCATAACTACTGCAGCGTACTAGACATCACTGTGTGATCCTTTGAATTAGCGGCTGGAGCAGACTGGACTGCAGACGCTGATACAAGAGGAAGTGACCACTTGCCAGTATTCATATATCACCCAAACTTGAAGAAAACGAGAAATAACCGCACAACAAGAATTACAAATTGGGAAATCTTTGGAGAACCACAGAGACAAAATCTTGAACCTTGTTCTGACGCAGAAACGTATGCATCGACGATAAAAAAATTTCTAACAAAAGCAACTCGTGCAGTACCTATTCCAGATGGGTATTCGGGTGTTGAAGCTGAGTATGAGAGGCTTCGGGCAATACGACGCCGATCTGAAAGAAGATATCGCAGGTCGGGTAATTTAGAAGATTTCAAGGTTGCACAGAAAGTACATTCTGCAATGCATAACCAACTGCAGAAGCTTTCAACCATAAGGTGGCAAGATTTATGGGCCTCACTTTCTCCATTTACCTCGGCGCCTCAACTGTGGAACATGGTACGCGCCCTCCGACTGCCAGTAGTCCACTCGAGACCACTGCAGGCTCTAGTGCTGTCTCGATGAGTTAGCGAACGTGTGATTGCCGAAAAGTTTTGCGATCTTATACTGAAAAATGGAGAGACCACCCAAACTAGCGAATATAAATCCTCAGCAGAATCAGCTTCGGCAGTTGTAACAAAGTTCTCTGCGATCAGTTCATCAGATCTGGATGACAGCTTCACACCAGAGGAGCTCCAACATGTGCTGTCTTCAGTAAAACGAACAAGTTCACCAGGAACAGATGGAGTTACATACGCTGCTCTTGCTAATTTGTGCAAGAAAGGAAAATTACACCTGTTGGACATCTATAATAAAAGTAGGCAAGAAGAAAAAGTTCCAGAAAGTTGGAAGATATCAAACGTAGTACCGTTGCTAAAGCCAGGGAAGAGCCCTATGCAGTTGGACTTGTTTAGGCCGGTTAGTTTGACAAGTTGTTTTTCAAAAGTGATGAAAAAAAATGATCAATGAACGAATTTTATGGTGGCAAGACAAGAAAAAACTACTACCAGAAAGCATAGCCGACTTCAGAAGAGGTAGATGCACAATGGACTGCATTCTGGATTTGGTCACAGATGTGGAAAACCAACGAACGCAGGGAAACATCACTGTCGCTTTATTCCTTGATGTCCACCGAGCATACGACACAGTGAGTCACGTTCACGTTCTGGAAGGCCTGGCGTTACAGGGATTCAAGGACAAGATACTGCGTTGGGTCGCTGACTTCCTGAATCACCAGAAAATTTATGTAGTTACGCAGGACGGCCCAACGTCAGAACATGTCGTCAACCAAGGAGTGCCACAGGGCAGCATGCTAAGCCCTACTCTCTTTAATGCAGCCATGGCGCAGCTCCCGTATAATCTTCCACCTAGCATCAGATGTTCAGTATATGCTGATGATATAAGTATATGGACGTCTGGTCTATCGTTTTTGGATGTACAGCAAACTCTACAAGAATGATTGGATTATGTAGACCGTTTTCTAAAAAAAAGAGGTATGGCACTGAGTCTGGCTGAAACAGATATACTTCCGTTTACATTAAAGAGACCTGAGAATTTCCAGATTATTCTGCAAAATCAGCCTATTCAAATGGTTAAAACTCATAAATGTGGGAGTAATTTTAGACCGGAGACTAACATGGTCGCCTCATGTCCAGTCCCTTGAACAAAAAGTGAATCAGGCCATTCGAATCCTCCGGCATCTCTGCGGGGCCAAATGGGGTGGTACTACAGAGTCGTTATTAGCCCTACATGTTGCCTGGATACACCCCATCGTAACTTACTCACTGCCTCTGCTGCACGGACTTCCAGCCTCCACCACAAGGAGACTTCACATGTTATTGGCAAGGAGCTTGAGGGTATGTCTGGGTTTACCACGGTCAACTTCCAGTGCTTTAGTGTATGCGGAGGCTCGAGAGCCACCTTTGGCAGTACTCCGAACTAAAGAAACATCTCGAAATTTATTTAGAATTTTCACGCAACACGAAATTCATTTTTTATCTGGTGCACTAACAAAGAATGGCAACGAGACTACAGGATACTATATCATCATTTTAAGCAGTAGTACCAGAATTTAAACAATGGAAACCTTCAAAACAACCTTGGACGCTGCCACTTCTCAACGTTATCCGTGAAATAGACGTCATAGAGAAGAAAGAAGACATGGCACCTCTAGTAGCGGCACAGTTGGTACTTCATCAGCTTCATGTAATGCATAATGAAAAAACGAAGATATATACAGATGGATCAAGCACTGAAGAAGCGTCAGCCTGTGCGGTCTTTATACCCGAAACTCAGAAAAAGATGTACAAATTATTGCACAAATCTTCATCGACGACAGCAGAATTGGTGGCTATCTTGGAAGCAGTTAAGCTTATCTGCGAGAATCCTGAGCCACAAAAATGGGTGATATGCACTGATAGCAAACCTGCTCTTCAGCTAATAAGAAATGTGAGATAACCTTACAAAAATGGTGAAATAGCACAATGTATTGCAGAAATTGTGGAATATGTCTCATCGCAGGGTCACAACATCGTATTCCAATGGATACCCAGCCACATTGGAACAAAGGGAAATGAAGAGGCTGATAGCCTCGCGAAGAAAGCATTGAAGGAAGGACGGGATTGCGCAATCCCTATGTCTGGGGCGGATATTCGACATTTTATATCGCATGGAGCTAACCATTGTTCGATGGAGAAGTGGTTTGAGAGCCCTAAATCAAAGGAAACGGTACTTTATGTAGTTGATTCACACAGAAAGTTTTCCATAGCTACAGAGCTCCCACGACACCTAGAGACATTAATCCACCGTTTTCAATTGGAAGTAGCATACACAAACAGCTTCCTGCACAAGATACATCGATCCAACTCACCGGAATGTCATTGTGGTCATGCAGAAGAAAATGTTCGCCATAATTTTTTTGCTGTGCGTTAAATACGCGAATGAAAGAGAAAAATTAAAGAACAAATTAGCAAGTTTGGACAGACGGCCCCTCCCAATAAAGGAACAACTTGGACCATGGAATGAGATGCATCTCCAGAAAAAGGCAATAATCTTCCTGACAGACTTTGTAGTGGAGACCGGACTGGACAAGCGCCTATGACAGAAAGCCAGGGATGGGTATATATAAAATGTGGTCATGTATATACTGACATTAGAATGTGTGCGTGTAAATAGTTTATGACTGTGTGAACTGCGGGAAGAAAACTGTGCATTGGCATGATATTTTAACTGGTTTCAGTGTGCTATTGTGTTTTTTTCTTTTCCGTATTGTTAATTTTTGGGTACCGTTCTGTATTATTATTTTATTTTTCGCTGCAGAACTATGTCATATAGAGTAGCCGAGGCAATAGGCACCTCAAAATCTCCATAGCAAAACAGTTAAAACAGAACAGAACAGAACAGAAGTACACTCATAATCCACAAGTGCTTTGTGTCTTCCAGACTGCCCATTTGTTCCTATACGTGGTATAATAAACTGGTTATGTTAGACAGCCTTATAGTTATGAGCATTAGCTGTTGTCTTGTATTGCAGTCTAACTTGTCTTTCTTAGAGAACTTATTTGTGTTCTGCTTATCGCACCTAGTGTAAAGTCGAAATAGAAGAAACTTTATTGGCTTAATATGCCTGGCAGAAGTTCCATGCCTTCATCTATAACATTGTAGTTTTGCTTTTGTATCACAATAAAATATATTTTCAGTCTTCACTGTTTGTGTGTTTGTTGAGGCTTGTCATCAGCTTCTGAATTATGACATCTGTAAATATGAGCACATATTTAACAACTGTACATTTTTGCATGTAGCATAGTTGTAGCAATGATCTGTATTTTTCTAAGTTCCAGCAGTAACAAACAATCCGGTGCTCCACGGTCATGTACAGTGTATCAAGAACAGAGCACAGAAGACAAACAAGTAGAAAGGGTCTGCCAGTGACTGTTCTCCTGCTCAATGTTTACGACAGCAGTGAGAGCACATTGTGATGTCAGGAGCAGTTTGAATTGTATACGTAGTAACATTCTGTGCAGCTGTAGTTTAACTTCTTAGCCATGCATTATGCAGCAGTTCCTTTGCTTGCATTCCAATTTATTTAAATTTTGCACGGAAGATACCAAACTATGCCACAACTTTAAAGTCTGCTGTAGTGTTAGCGGGCAAATAATTTTGAGCTGAAGTTATTAACATGCATGTTGATTAATGCCTGCGTGTAACTGCATTTAACTATCATAAATCAAAGCAGCCATGGTCGGCAATAGTAACTGTGTTTGCAATCTTTGTAGTACAAGAAGTAAAGCCAAGGATGTGGTAATCTTGTACGTAGTTGATGTAATCCTTCAGTATACACTCATTTGTTTAGCACCAATGATGCCATGTGCGTATACTCTCTAGGATGTGAATCCATCTGGATTATTTTATTTGGAAGGAAGAGGATCATCACTACTAGTATATGTAACAGTAGAATTTAGTGCTTGTGTATTGTTATCCCACTGCCTCTCCATCCTTCAAAAGTCTACTTCTTTGTTTCTACTGTGTAAGTGTAAATTTTTCAATGTATACATTCCTCGGATAGGTTTGTTCATAATATAATTATGTACTATGCAAATGACTTGTCATCTATGCAGCTATACTCAGACTACAAATAAAAGTATTTATTTTATTTCATATGTAGCTATAGCATGCATTAACTTATCTTTTTCTAGGTGCCTCTACAAATGTCTAGTCCTACAGAGATACTGGTATACTCTACTATTGAAGCTGGCAACTTAAAATAGTTTGTTAGTGCAATTAACAATGGGGTTATAACCATTATTACTTTTCTCAGATGAGCTGTGAAAACTTCATGGAAATGTATTTAAATTTTTGAACTGTGTGAAGGTAAATGTCCTTAAGTTCTTTTATAGAGGTCCCTGTTTCATACAACTGACAGATAATTACTTTGCAGTGGCTTCAAGTGTTCACTTGATGGTGACACGGACGGACGCAGTGACAGACGCACAGATAGACTAGCTGATGGTTGGACGGATAGATGATCGCGTAAAGCAACTATGTGCCACAGGGGATGCGAGATGAGAGTTGGCGGTACTTGGAGTGTTCATTAGAACAATGCACAGACGGACGCATGAACGAACGGACAGACAGACAAGCAGACGGAAGGACGGATAGACGGACGCGTAAAGCAGGTATGTGCCACAGTGTATGCGAGGTTTCAGATGGCTGTACTTGGTGTGTTCATAAAATGGACGCACGGACGAATACAAGGACGTACGGATGGATGGATACACGGACGCGTAAAGTGGGTATGTGCCACAGGGCATGCGACATGCGAAATGGTGGTACTACGAGTGTTCTCTAGAAGGACGCACGGACGGACGCACGGACGGACGCACGGACGGACGCACGGACGGACGCACGGACAGACGGACAGACAGACTAGCAGAAGGACAGACGGTTAGACGGCCGCATAAAGCGGGTATGTGCCACAGGGGATGCAAATGGCGGTACTTGGAGTGTCCGCTAGATGGACGCAAAGAAGAATGCATGGACGGACAGACAGACGGATAGACGGACGCGTAAAGTGGGTACGTGCCACAGGGTATGCGAGATGCGAGATAGCAGTCTTGGAGCGTTCACTAGATGGACGCACCGACGGACGTATGGAGCGACGGAAAGAAAGACTAGCAGGCAGACTGACGGATAGATGGACGCGTGAAGCGGGCACATGCCACAGGGGATGCGAGATGGCGGTACTTAGAGTGTTCACGAGATGGACGCACGTACGAACGCATGGACGGACAGACACACAGACTGACTAGCAGACGGACGGGCGGATAGACGGACGCGTAAAGCTGGTATGTGCTACAGGGGATGCGAGGCGGTGGTGTTTGGAGTGTTCCCTAGATGGATGCACGGACCGACGCATGAAAGACGGACAGGCAGACTAGCAGACGGACGGACGGATAGACAGACGCGTAAAGCGGGTATGTGCCAAAGGCATGCGAAAGGGCGGTACTTGTAGTGTTCACTAAATAGACGCACGGACAGACTCATGGACAGACGGACAAACAGACTAGCAGACGGACGGATGGTTAGACTGCTGCATAAAGCGGGTATGTGCCACAGGGGATGCAAGATGGCGTTACTTGGAGTGTCCACTAGATGGAAGCACAGAAAAATGCATGGACGGACAGACAGACAGACTAGCAGACGGACAGACGGAAAGACGGACGCGTAAAGTGTGTATGCGCCACAGGGTATGCGAGATAGCAGTCTTGGAGTGTTCACTATACGAACGCACGGACGGACCCATGGACCGACGGACAGAAAGACAAGCAGACGGACGGACGGATAGATGAACGCGTGAAGCGGGCATTACCACAGGGGATGCGAGATGTGGTACTTGGAGTGTTCACTAGATAAACGGGCGGACGGACGCATGCACGGATGGACAGACAGACTAGCACATGGACCGATGGATAGAGGGACGCGTAAAGCGGGCATGTGCCACAGGGTATGCGAGATGAGAGATGGCTGTACGTGGAGTGTTAATAAAATGGACGCACGGACAAATGCAAGGACGGACGGATGGATGGATACACGGACGCGTAAAGCGGGTATGTGCCACAGGTATGCGAGATGCGAGATGACGGTACTTGGAGTGTTCACTAGATGAACGCACGGCCGAACGCATGGACGGACGCACAGACAGACTAACAGATGGACAGATGGGTAGAGAGACACGCAAAGTGCGTATGTGCTACAGGTTATGCGACATGCCGGTACTTGGAGTGATCACTAGATGGACGCATGGACGGATGGACAGACAGACTAGCAGACGGACGGATGGATAGTCGGACGCGTAAAGCGGGTATGCTCCACAGGGGATACGACATGCGAGTTGGCGGTACTTGGAGTGTTCACTAGATGGACGCATGGACGAATGCATTGACGGAAGGACAGACAGACGAGCCGACGGACGGACAGATAGACAGACGCGTAAAGAGGGTATGTGCCACAGGGTATGCGAGATGCGAGATGATGGTACTTGGAGTGTTCACTAGATAAATGGATGGACAGATAGACGGATGCGTAAAGCAGGTATGTGTCACAGGGTATACAAGATGTGGGATGGCAGTACTTGGAGTGTTCACTAGATGGACGCATGGACGGACGCATGGACGGGCACACAGGCAGACTAGCAGATGGACGGACAGATAGACAGACGCATAAAGCGGGTATGTGCCACAGGGTATGTGAAATGGTGGTACTTGGAGTGTTCACTAAATTGATGCACAGACGAATGCATGTACGGACAGACAGACTAGAAGACGGACGGACGGATAGACGGACGCGTAGAGTGGGTATGTGCCACAGGGTATGCAAGATGCGGGATGGCAGTAGTTCGAGTGTTCACTATGTATGTATGTATGTATGTATGTATGTATGTATGTATGTATGTATGTATGTATGTATGTATGTATGTATGTATGTATGTATGTATGTATGTATGTATGTATGTATGTATGTATGTATCTTTTAAGTGAGAATCCGTTTATTTTTTATGAGTATGTTTGGTAATAATTTGGCTGAATTTGTTTCTAGTTCTTTTTCTACTGAGCCATTACACATTTCAATTTGTTTTTTACAGCATAAGAATAAATGTAACCTTACACGAAATATGTGCATTCGAAGAAGTTGTTTCGTTTGCCATTTACAGTCATGAGGAAGAAATTGGGTAAAATGGAACCAACCAGCCAAGATTAGTTTAGAGCATAGCTACTCTACATGGCATGTATGGTACACAAAGCGTTGGTCGATTATGTCGATTTCAACATATCAATTTTAATCAGAATAAACAAGCTATCACCCGTGGTTGTATATGTGTGTTATATTTATGCATATTGTAATACCTGTTGGAAATTACTATTATGGGCACAAACCTAGTCAAGCTGAATACACGAATTTTGTCCATGCAACTTTCATCTGTACTGGCACTGTTGTTATTCAAAAACAAACTTCGGTTTAAAGTTTATTGTAGTAACCAAAAACAGAGTATCTCTCTATGACACAAATCAAATTGCCATTGTTCTGTTCTATTCTGAACAATAGGAGACCTTCTCAGCAGAACTCGATTAACTGATATAGTTTATTTTAACCATTGACTGCGACATTACACTGAAGCGCGAAGCATGACAGATAGCGGGAGAGAAGACACAGACTAATCACTCTGTTTGTGTCTTCTCTAACTGTCCGTGCTCTTTGGCCTTGCTGCTTGTAATGATTCCCACCAAATTAGCACAAAAACGTGTCCCGACAATGGCAGTCAACTTGGCCACAAGCAATGAGCTCGCTGCATGTGTAAATTTTCTTCAAAACACTGTCACGACTGATCGCTGGTCGAATAGTCAAACACGTGAAAAGTAATATGCCAGGTATGATATTGTTATTTCAGCACTGGGCATTTTTGTGATACGAGAGGATGGAGGAAAAAATATGAACCCTGAGTTTTGTAATTTATGAAGGAGCACGGCACAGCGCTTTTCGATCAAAAGGGGAGTGAAAGAATAAAGCGCGAAAGCCACTTTCTCGAAAAATTAATACCCGCTGCCACACATATTCTCAGGCCAGCAACCTCTAAAAAAAGTGCTCGGTGACACTGCGGATTGAAACCAGAACCTCCTAGATTGCGGCTGAGCGCTGTAACCATTCGTCCACTGCAGCAGTGCTTCCATTCACCTTATTGCTGATATGTCGTCAATGCTTCGAATGACGCCAATTCCAAAAACGTCCGGTGAAACTTGTTCAAAAATAGAAAAAAAATTAAATGCGTTTGCCCAAGGTTTTCGGAAGAGAAAAACCGCCACGTGTGGCTGTATAACCGTGTACTATTTATCTTGTACATTACTGTCATGATGTCAGGATAGCCGGCTCTCACGTACGCTACCTTTTCATAGTTTGCCAAATATAAATAAAAAAATAAAAATATATGTCGACCTGTGACAACGCTATTCAACTATTATGAATTCACTGTCACTAGTGTCACTTTCACTAGATGAATACTCAGTTTGTTTCCATTATAGTTATTTAAGGAAAATTTGGCTCATTAGCTCACAACTCCCCTAATTAGCATTGATTTTCTCAAATCTAAAGACAGTCACACTTCATCTCCCTCTCTGTGTGGCTGTCGCTTCCATAAAACGCGTACTCCACTTTTTATGCTCTCCAAGCATCCGAAGCTGCTTTGCGGAAACTTCCCTGGACGTCTGCTAGGCCAGAAAATTGTCTCTATTATCTGTCGATTTCAAGCTTTCGTGGTGATGAAACGAGAGTCTCTCTCTCTCTCTCCCTCTTTTTTTCGTCCTTTTTGCACGTGTGATAACGTCTCTCGACTTGGAGACTCGTATACACGTCCCTTGCTTTGTTTGCTCACTCAAACAACGCTGGATAAAATATTTGCACAGTGTTTTGTGAAATGCATTAGCACTGAAACACCTCCCGACGAGTCTGCCTCGTTTTACGTAGACACATATCTAAGCGTAAGCGTATGTGCGTTCTCGCATTCCGGCTTTATAAATCTGCTGTGCTGCAAGGAACCAGCGAAATTTCACTCACAATTTCATTTGATTACTGCTGTTCTCCATTTCTGCACAATGCGTCCGCAGGCGCTAAAGTCCCTCCTGTGTCTTATAATAAGAATATTGTAAGAAAGGCAACCTTTTACGTTTAGGTACTAAACACCATTACGTTCACCACTATATCGTGCTCGATTACACCGGATTAGTTGATAGCAGCGCAGCTTCATTACCATGTAAGGTAACTGGTCACGTTAAACAGGGGAAGACATTTGAGGCACATTATCAGACATTGCATGCATCGATATATGCATGGTTTCATTGATGTGATGCACGTGGTGTGTTGTTTACTTGTGATCGGCGAGATAGTGCATGGATTGCTCGATGGCTTACGGCCATCGAGCACTTTCTTATTTAGCTACAGTCTTTAATGAAAGGCGAGTGGTTGGCTTTGCACAGCCCACCAAAACGTCTATTACAACGTACGCGGCATCCCGTAAGCGCTGCAGCAGACGCTCGCGGAACTTAAACTTAGATGCAGCAAATCATTGGATATCATCGTATAGTCTTGATGCTAGGCGCTTTGCGTGCTACCTTGATATTATCGGCACACACTTGTTTCTTTTCTTGTCGTTTCATCAGCTATCGTTTGTCCTCCTCGCCCTCTTAAGTGCCGAATAAGTTAAATTCGTACCCGCAATATAGTATTCCCTCCATATAAGAGAATTCATGGCTAAGAAAATGCGTAGACAAGAGAAAGCCCTGTCAATTCAGCCTCAGAGGTGTTAAGTAAAGCATACGTGCCGTCACATTGTGTAACAGTAAGGTTTTGCATATTTGTACTCTTTCTAAGTAGCTCAATAATAAAAAAGGCATGTACACTTTTATTGCACTTAGGTACACATCGTATACTTCTAAATTTACGGTTTCCTGTTGTTTTGTGACCGTAGTCACAGCAATTTTCTTCGGTCACATTGAACCGCATCTGTGAAGACACTCCATATTGGAAAGAAGGTGAATCGAAATCCGAATAAGGAAGAGCAACGTGTTAAAAATTTACAGAACTTTTCATCAGATTTTCATCATATAACATAGCGTAATGTCCCATAGCTATAAAATACAAATCTGAAAATATTTGCCAAACAGAGTTTCTTGGTAGCGGTCGCGCATTTTGTATCATTGCCTGTGGTTTTGTCTTTTGTGAAGAATTTGTGTTGATAAAAAGCATTATCGTCTCTTTGTCTATATAGGTTGTTATTAGGTGTGCTACAAATTAGGAGCAATAGAAAAAAATAAATAATTACAGACGTGACGTTGAGATACACAGATTAAAATAACGTGAATAATAAAACGAATACGTTCATTGAACGATGCAGTTAGAAGTTCAAAGAATGAGTTAAGCTCAAATTAAATAGTTACGCACAAAATAAATACACAGTGACGTTTACAAAGCGATGAGAGAGCTGTCATGGCAAATCATTTTGAAGCCATTGCATGAAGAAGTTGCACGGATATGTCATTACATGATACTTACTTATCATGCTACGCATTCATGTTTAATAATAAACCTTGAAAAATGGCGTATCACGGCTGGGAACCTTTAGTACTTGTCTTCTTTATAGCTGCGAGTGCAAGTTACTGTTTCGAAGAATACGAATGCGTTTTTTGAAACTTTGGTTCATGCGACGCAAAGCTCTCAAATTATATCTCATTTGCAAGTTTTCTTCTTCCTATTGATTTCTACGGCATCCATGTTTATGTGACTGACAAACACGCACGGTACACATAAACATTTACGCGATCAAAAATCTGACGCTGATACACAATGAATTAATGATACACAAGAAAATTAAGTCGTTGTGTATTCAGTCAAATATAAAGGTTTAATAAAAGCAGCAAACTAATCTTTCTATTTTCATGTGATATTGTAGAAAATTTTTTCGATCTTCTATTGTAGCCAACACGCTCTTTCTGTGAGTGTGTGTTCCTATTTGCAGCTTTCAATTGCGGTTTTTTCTGTATTTTTATCTCTCCTTCCACTACCACTTTCTTGCCCCCATTCTTCACCCTCAGTGCTGGCCAAACCGGATCCTTATATCTGGTTAACGTTTGGGCCTTCGTCTTCATATCTCTCTGTCTCTCTTCTTTGAGCTTGTAACGTTAGCCAAACACTGCTTATTATTTTATGATTTGAATGACGCACTCTACAAAGATTTGCAAGTTCATTCCGAATTTCACAGCTTTTCCTTCTCAGATGAAGGGAATCGCATGGCTTGTGTATATTTTTTTTCTCCGTAAAGCGCTACTTCCTACTTATATGTTCTGTGGCATGCACAATTTGTAAAACGGCATGCAATGAGTATACTAGGTTCAACTCCCGCAATGTCTTCGCAAAAATAAAACACAAAAAAGCTGACCGTTCAATCGAGGTCACACCCGACGTGCCGTCTCTCTGAGATACCCTGCAGAGAAACGCCAATGTTCTCATGAATACGAATTACCCTGTCAATTCCAGAATGCCTCCCGGGAGGACAGCCAGAACTTCATTACTTGTTTTTCTGAGCACCCAACCAATGCTGTTACGGAGGCGAAACCATTCCGTTGTTCGCTGGCAAAGTATATTTGAAATTTGAAGCAGTAAGGCGATGTTAACGCTTTCTTATGTGGACTGTCTCTTAGCAGAAGAAAATAAACCTCCTAGTACAAACATGAATAACTGCGTGGATATTTTAATGTTCGAAATATTGATGATTGTTCGAAACTTTTGTGGCCACACAACCAGGTTGATTGTGTGATCGCGTCTGGACAACGCCCTAACGCCATTGTGTGATTTATGCCAGAAGCGAATAAATTGAACTGCCTTTGATAAAGAGACGTGATGTTTCGTCGCATGGACGAAAATTTTGTTGTTTGAACTCTTGTGCCATGCCGATATCATGCTCTAAAACACTATAATTTACGCGGTAACTCAGATTAAACTGTCTCTCGCGAGTGTCAAGAGTGTGCGCCGTATTAAAGAGAAAATAAATGAGTATTCAATATATTTCAGTTCCGAAAAATATTGTTACACAAGGCAAGGTAACTTAATGGGGGTTTTTATTCGGCCCTGAGTCCGCGATCACCGTATAATGATGATGATCTCCACCGCCATGGCTCGTACCCACTCAGAGGGTTCGCAGTGAAGGCAACGTCGTCTTCATTTTCTACCCGCGCTTCCCTTGTTTTTCCTGGTAGTGATACTTCTTATCATTCCTCCGGTCTCAGACGAAGCCCTCTGGGCGAGTCATTCTTGCATCCTTCGTGTAAACGGCTTCAGGCGGGCAACATGCGTCAACTCTGTCTTGCATGAACATCGGTCACTAGTGGTGACACGTGCAATTTTATAGTTGACCTCGCTGAGACGATGGAGTATCACGAAAGGACCGGCGTAGTGTGCCAGTAGCTTTTGGCTCAAGCCACGTCAGCGTATTGGGGTCCACACCCACACTAGATCACCGGGGGCATAGGTTACATGCCTGTGTTGACTGTTGTAGCGAGTTTTGGAGGACTCTTGCGCTGCCAGTGTACGTAGGCAGGCAAGTCGACGTGTCTCTTCCACACGACACAAAGTTTCCGCAATTGTTAAATCGTCATGGACGACAAAAGGAAAGATAGTGTCCAGCGTATGTCGAGTTGAGCGAGCGTAGAGGAAATAGCAAGGGCTGTAGCCTGTCGTCTCATGTTTCGACGTGTTGAAGGCGTACGTGACGAATGGTAAAACTTCATCCGAGTTTTTGTGGTCGGAGGCGGCGTACATTGACAACATGTTGATTAACGTTCGGTTTGTGCGCTTGGTGATTTGATTTGATTTGATATGTGGGGTTTAACGTCCCAAAACCACTATATGATTATGAGAGACGCCGTAGTGGAGGGCTCCGGAAATTTAGACCACCTGGGGTTCTTTAACGTGCACTCAAATCTGAGCACACGGGCCTACAACATTTCCGCCTCCATCGGAAATGCAGCCGCCGCAGCCGGGATTCGAACCCGCGCCCTGCGGGTCAGCAGCCGAGCACCTTAGCCACTAGACCACCGCGGCGGGGCATGTGCGCTTGGTGAGGCCGTTAGTTTGTGGATGATACGCAGTTGAGTGTCGGAACTTGGAGGCACACAAACGGAGTAATGATTAGACAATATCAGCGGTAAATTGTCGTCTACAGTCACTTATTATCACGCGAGGAGGTCCGTGTCGGTGGATGACTGAATGCAACAGGAACTCCGAAACCTGGACTTCCGTGGCGGAGCATAAGGCAGCCGTCTCGCAGTACCGCGTCAGGTAGTCGGCGCATACAATTATCCAAGGGTTACCTTTTGAGGAGCGTGGAAATGGTCCCATCAGATCAATGCCGACCTTTTCAAAAGGGGAACCGGGAGGCTTTACAGGTTGCAGGTGACCAACTGGACCCGAGGAGGGCCGCTTGTGGCTCTGGCACTGCGTACAGCTGGCCACGTAGTTCTGAATTGTCTTGCTCATTTTCGGCTAATAGAACCGCTCTTTCGTGCGACTAAGTGTTCGTGCGATGCCTAGATGGCCAGAGGTGGGGTCATCATGCGTGAGACGCAGAACAGACGTTTGGAGGGACGCAGGAACAACTAGCAGAAAGCGGGCGCCCGTCGTGAACAAGTTTCTCTGGTAAAGAAGACCATTTCGGACGCAGAATTGGCCTTCGCTTAATGAATTTCTCGCTCCAGGGAAGAGAGCTTTCAAGCTTTGGTCATCACGTTGCTTAGCGGCGAAAGTCACGGCATCGGGAAAGCCAGACGACAGAGAAGCGATAACGTGGTCAAAGTTATCGCCTTCACAATCTGTCGATGATAGCGGCATTCTGGAGAGGCAATCCGCATCAGCGTGTAGACGGCCAGTCTCGTATGAAATGGTGAAGACATGTTCTTGCATACGAATGGCCCATCGTGCGAGGCGACCGAAGGGGTCACGAAGGTTGACCAGCCAACACAGGGAATGGTGATCTCTGATGATAGTGAACGGGCGACCATAGATGTATGAGGGAAACCGTTGCACGGCAAAGACTACCGCGAGGCATTCCTGTTCGGTCACTGTGTAGTTGCGTTCAGGCGTGCTTAAAGAACGACTTGCGTACGCCACAACGTGTTCCTTCTTGCCAGAACGCTGCGCGAGAACGGCACCGATACCGATGCCACTTGCGTGAATCACGCGTCTTTGTGAATTCACACGTCTGTGTGAATTGCCGTGGGCGACGAAGGATTGAAGTGCCGAAGTATTGGCTGCGAAGTTAACAAATACTTCAGCTTGTGAAAAGCGGCATCGCACTCGGAGGTCCACTGAAACGGGCTGTTCTTGCGTAGAAGGCTTGTCAGGGAATGAACGACATCTGCAAACTTGGGTATGAACCGGCGGAAGTACGAGCAGAGCCCGATGAAGCTACGCAGTTGTTTCACAGATTTAGGACGCTCGAACGATTCAACGGCCGCTGTCTTTTGTGGGTCAGGTCTAATGCCATCTTTGTCGAAGACATGTCCTAACACCAATGTCTGTCGCTCGCCAAAGTGGCACTTTTTTTAATTCAATACAAGGCCAGCTTTTTCAATGCAGCTGAGCACGAGGTCGAGGCGAGTGTTGTGCTCTTCAAACGTACGCCCAAAAATTATGACATCATCATATATGCCATTTTGAACCACGCAATATGGAGTCCTTAAATCTTTCGAATGTCGCAGGAGCATTGCATAATTCGAATGGCATAACGTTGAACTCGTAAAGTCCATCGGTCGTAATGAACGCCGTCTTTTTTTGTCAGCTGCGTGCATCGGAATTTGCCAGTAACCTGATCTCAGGTCGACAGATGAAAAGTAGGACGCGGAATGCAGGCAGTCTAGAGCGTCATAGATGCGCGGCA
The DNA here is from genome assembly GCF_013339725.1 of Rhipicephalus microplus. Taxonomy (NCBI): domain Eukaryota; kingdom Metazoa; phylum Arthropoda; class Arachnida; order Ixodida; family Ixodidae; genus Rhipicephalus; species Rhipicephalus microplus. The sequence goes on from NC_051169.1 coordinate 123,882,822, forward strand.
GTAAATAGACGTCTTTCTTGGTAACAGAATTCAGTCGGCGGTAGTCAACGCGAAATCTCCACGTACCATCCTTCTTCCTCACTAGAATGACGGGAGCAGCCCACAGACTTGCCGATTCCTGTATTATTCCCCTTTCCAGCATTTCTTGGACTTGCTCGTTGATGATCTTGCGCTCCGATGGTGCCACTCGGTAAGGTTTCCGCCTAATGGGATGCGCCGGCTCGGTGTGGATTTGATGACGTATCCGGGACGCTGGGATCAAGGGCCTTTGGCTGTATTTAGAAAAATTGAACACTTTCGAGTGCTTAGACAGAACGTCGAGCAGTGTATGACGTTCGCTTTGGTCAAGTGACTTGCAGATCATTTGTGGCAATTGGGCATCTTCTGAACCTTCTAAGCCTAGATGTTCATTTTGGCTTGTAGCATCAGCAAGCGCAACCAGCATCGTACATGACTCGGGTCTAAATACTGCAAGTTTCATGCCGCCTGACAAAATTGAAGGCTCCATGGAACTGTTCATTGTCCACACACCTGCCCGTTCATGAACGACTGACACTATGCAATGGGGAATGAGAATGTTTTTTTTTCAGGCATGCCGAGGGAATCGGTTCGAGCGTGGCGTCAAACATGCCACAGTTGTTACTGGAACATATCACGGGAACACACACAGCAGAAAATGCAGGAACGACTGTATCCACAGAGACGAAAAAGATGCATTCCTCCGGACAGGTATTTTCCAAGAGCACCGTTGGGAAAGTACCGTGTATAGAAAGATGCCCACTTCTGCAGTCTACAGTGGCCCCACACTCACAAAAGGAGTCAATATCTAAGATAACATCATGTGTAGACCGCGGAATAACCGCAAACTCTGTGCAAAACACCTTGCCACACAGCAAGACGTCCACAGTACAATATCCCACCGGACACAACACGTCACCACTTACACCACGAAATGTCACCCCACGGTTCAGACAAAACATCACTTTTGGTCCTAGCAGGTTCTTAAAATTTACACTCATCACCGAGACTGTCGCGCCTGTATTCACAAGTGCCATAGTAGCCACTCCATTGACAACTACACGAACTTTGTTCTTCAACATAAACGCTGACGGGGGTATATCTGTAGATAGCACCTGTGATCTTGCGGCTTCACCCCCACTGGCCGCACCGACTAGTTTTCCGGCGGCGGTGTACGTGCGCGTCGCCGTGGCGACGGCGATCGTGGAGCACGGGGAGCTGGCTGGTGGTGGCGTCAAACTTCGATCAGAGGCCGGCGAGGGGTAACGTGACCCGGTAGGTGTGCGTGGTTTCTGTGACGTGGAGTGCGGATGGTCGAAATGTTGGTGATACATGTGCCAAGACTGTCGCTGATACGGCGGTGTTTACAAAAACGTGTGATAGGACCCGGCACGCCACAGTTGTAGCATACCGGAATTGGTCGAGGGGTACGTGGCTGCTCAGAGTAACGACTCCTCTCGGAAGGCATGGGATAGTGGTGCCTCCCTTCAGGGGCACTGTAGGCAGGCGATGTTGGGTGAACAGGCGGGCGAAAACTTCGTTCGTAGTTGGGAGTTAGATGACGGGGGAATCCAGCCTGCCGTGTGCCTTGATATTCATAAGCGTCTGCTGTGTTGATCGATGGTTGCCATGGTGGAAGAGAAACAGGAGTCCGCACACGTTCTGGTTCGTTTACGTACACATCCTGAAAATTGCTTGGGCGATGATAGATCTGCTGACATCGAAGCAGCTTTTCTCTGACGATCTGCCGTATGGTCAAAGCAAGGTCGATAGGCGGCACTGTTTCAACACTAGCCACAGTGGAGACGTTGGACAGGCGGCCAAATTTCGGAGTAATTCTTCGCATCTTGAGGGATTCAGAGGTACGACAATGCTTCATCACGTCAGGCACAGAGTTTAAGCGGTCTTTCCCAATTAAGAAATTGCACACGTCTTCGACTATACCCTTGAGAAGGTGCCCAACCTTGTCTTCTTCAGACATCCTCCCATTCACGATCTTGCACAGCTTAAATATTTCTTCAATGTATGTCGTACATGTTTCTCCTGGAAGCTGTGCCCTCTGAGACAATGTCTGCTACGCGCGTTTATTCTTTGCATCCGAATAACCAAAACACTTCTGCACTTCTTCAACGAAACGTTCCCAAGTCGTGAACATGTCCTCGTGGTTCTCGTACCACATGAGGGTGGTGTCAGTTAACGAGAATACGACATGATTGAGCTGTTCGTACGAGTCCCAGCCATTGCTTCTGCTCACCCGCTTGTAGTTCTTGAGCCACACGTCGACGTCTTCTCCTGAGGTTCCGCCGAAGTTTGGCGGCACTCTGTAGTACGGCACGGAACCCATCGGAGTTGGCCTCGAACGTTGGATGGCTGCTCTCGGGCCATTACGATAGGCGAAGGTGGAAGTCCGGCGAGGCCGCAGCTGCGACGAAGTCCTAGTAGTGAAGCTCCCGTCTTTGGGTTCGTCCTATCCAGCACCTTCCACCAAATTAGAATAGTAAAAATTTTACTTGAAATCAAAAATACTATGGCGTGAGAATTGTGAACTTTGACATTCCAGCAACATTCCGTAATATGTTTTTTTTGTGTAGCGCGTGCCTTTCATATGACTACTCGAAGCACTGAAACTCTCCTACCACATCATAAAAATAACAAGCGAATACAGAGTCTCATAATTGTTTTGTGTGTTTGCTCGAATAGTGGAGTTGCTCGTTATGTGTGTTTGGCGACGAGATAGTATTCATTTCTTGTATTGTGGACAAAAGAAATGGTACACCAAGCATGTTCTATACAAAAACTCTTGTACCGAGACATCTTTGTTATTGTCATGGAGAAATACCAAGCCTCCTGTTTTTACATTTTACATGTTTTACATTTTTACATGTTTTACATTTTTACATGTTTTTACATTTTTGCAAAGCTGTCAGATGCTAGTGATGCGCTGCCAAACAGCTTTCTTCCAACGTCGTGTACTTCCGGAAATATTGTCCAGATTTGTAGAACTGCGTGAATTTCCAACAGGCGAAGAGGAAAAAAAGCTGAAAGCAGGTTCATTTTTGCTCCGCAAGTTTTAAAGTCTGTGTTGCATCAGGATCACTGATTCGTCAGCACCCTCTATTAAGTAAAAATGGCATCACAATTGTAGTAGCATTATCTGTTGCAAATATGCACATAACTATAATTTGAAGATTATCACGTGCACCGCCTGCAACCAATCTTGTCTGTGAGCAACCTACTCTTCATTACGAGAAAGTTTGCCATTTTACGGACTACGTCTAATGAACAAAACTTTTGCCTAGAAAAGGCATTATAAAAAAACAAAATTTTGTAATTTAGTCCTCAAGCATCAAACAAGACCATTTTGTTGATTATTATGTTTTTACAAGGTGGTTTCCTCAACACTTCCCCAGAATCGCCAAATGACCATTGAACCGTGTGAATCTTATGTCACGCATGAATGAGCAATGAAATATAGCGCTTGTCAGCTTGTGTCCGCATAAGCTTGCATAGCTTTGCCGTGGCCAAATTTAATGTTCTAATTCAATTTCTTGAAGCAGTACAGTGACGCAAGAAACTGGAGGCGTCATGTAACCAGCTTGTGGTAATAAAAAGGTAAACACCTTATTTGTTGGTGAGACTGAAAAGTTTCATATGTGCGGAACAATAATCTATTCGCACGAGTCCACTGTGCAGTATAGAGACAGGCAAAATGACTAAAAATATAGTTAGATGTGTCGTGTGTATTGTGAAAATTTTAAATAGTATGTGGCAACGAGGAAGGCATCTATGCTATAGTGAGTACGAGAAACCACATTACTGGCAAAAAAGTAACATTTTATAAAATTGTGAAGGAGAAAAATTCACAACACTCATCATCTCCTATCGTTGAAATAAATTATCATCATAAGTGATGTATTTGACTGAACTGCATCTATTCTTGCTATCATACTGTGATATGAAATGTTACTGCCGGGACATGTATTACTACAATCCTGTCTTCAAGACCCTGGATCAGCTTGCCTACACTGCTCGCAGAGAGGCACTTGCTAAACTGAAACTTACTCCTTGTTTGTTTGTGGTTTTTCTTGCTGTTTTCTGTTTCTTAGTACAACCTGTCGTGGTTGCAGTGCTTGTATGGTGATGAAAATGTAGCTCATACAATCCAGGTCGCAGCGCCTCTTTTTTTGATTAAAGCGAAAATGCTGTGGAAATGCGGTGATGAGCCCCCAACGGCACATTTCACACCTTCGGCTCATCGCACCAGATGATCTCTTCCTCTGACGCCTTGTGAGCGTACACATCCTACGAGGTATTTTCGTGTATATGTAATACATGTTACTACAAAGATCTCGTGAACTTGTGCGATTGTGGTGTCCCGATAAAATCAACTACGATAACGCAGTTTGTCGTTTCAGTTTAGCCAATGCCTCTCTGCGAGCAGTGTAGGCAAGCTGATCCTGGGTCTTGAAGACCGGATTGTCGTATTACATGTCCCGGCTGTAACTATTTCGTGAGTATCGTCAGACACAATGTCCATGAATATGGATATCTTATTGACGTCTTCAGCAACAACTGACTCTATTTTACAATCGCAGAATTGGCGTTATTATATAGCAATGCTCGTTTCCAGATAACGGCCAGTGTACAATGAGCAGGAGCAATCTTACATGTACAAGTGTTTTCTTGACAGCTGGTCAACTGGTCATTCTTACATGGTAAACTTGAGGGCTAAGTCAATGGTGGCTTCGCCATTGTAAATATTTCCATTTTCTTGTTTGTGTCTTACAAGTTTTGCACGAAAAATGCATACTGACTGTTTTAGGCATATAAAAACCCTCCTTTATTTAATGTGTTTGGTCTTGGTGGGTAGTGAAGGAACAAATTAATAAATATTCAAATTATACCTCAAATGACTTTTAGCGCTTGAATGCGACTTCTTTTCAGGCTGGGCTCATATGCTGGTCACTATGGCTGCAACGTTATAACAGAAATCAATAAACACACGTAAATACCCAAGCAATTATGTAGCCTCACGGTAAGAAAATTAAATATTTTAAGCGCCACGGCTATCAAAGGTTTGTGTTACCATAGACATGGTTCCTTAGGAGACCGCTATTTAGATTTGGCTATGCAATTCACTATGCTTGTAGCTTGTTCTTCCCGCCACTTCACCAAGAAGAATCTTTACGGACCTAACAATTGATTTGAACATTGATTGCTAATCATGCCATTTACACATATCTGAAGTATTGCGTTAAGAGCCTTAGAGCAGTATCAGTCAAACCTGCACAGCAATGAGCTGCGGGCAACTTCCCAAGAATGTAGCCGGACATCTAAGCTATAAAGAACCTCCCATAGGTTTCACAGCAAGAATATGCCGCTGCTTTCCAAGAAGCCAATAAATACTAGTTCCATACCTGCATTTACCATGAATAAATCAGCTATTGTGTGGCATTTCCCTCTGTTAAACTTATTGCGGGCACATTAGCCAATATTTCATATGTTAACACAATGAAGCCGTGATTGTATACAGGTGTAATGTCCATGACTTTTTTATTTTCCTTTTACAGCAGAGGAATGTTTCTATGGAGAACAGTAGCGACTGTACCAATACGAATTCTGTCGCAGTTTCATTTCGTCATTCCTGACGCTTATTCCGAGATGTCCCGAGAATAACGACACGCGGTGTTTTGGCGCACTTTTGCGCAGTGCGGCTTCCCTCTTTCTTCCTCGATTTACGCACAGCACAACTGTTTCATGAAATGGTTCCCGTTCGCGAACAGGGAATGACAGGAGGTTCTGCATATTGTTACCGTTCAAAGCAAAATGGTTGGCACGCCAACTGGGAGCCAGCTTTAATAAAAGGCATTCGCAAAAGACGTGTAACCGGGAATTGGAAACCTTCATTGTGAAGCCTGAACTCATTTTTTTTCTTCCTTCTCCCAGGTTCCGCTCAGCCTTTCTTAGAGGAAATTGCATTTGACGAGTATGTATTTCTATTCGCACAGCTCATTTGCCTTCAATTTATAAGGCGTGAATCGAGATCTAACACTGCCTCTCCTAGACGACTGAACAGCGGGTGGCCATTTAGATGTTCTGTCGTTTCGAATGAAAGCAGAGCCACAACGTGTTCATTTCAATGAATTATTCTCACTGAAACTGTATAAATTTGCTTTAGTCGTAACTTTTTATAGGTTACAGGCAATCTTGAAAATACGTGTACAGTTGTTTCACAAAAATTGGCTGGTTAGTCATCTGGCGGGCGTTTTATTAAATTATGAAGCTTCCACTCTTTAAGTTTCAACGCAGTATTTCATGATCGTAAACACGTAATTTCACTGACTAGGTTGGGAATATGCGCCAGGCCTGCGCAGCGTGCCCACCCCAGTTAAAGCGAGCGCTGGATGAGCGACGTTTTAAAAGCCCTTTTAACACGAAAGTGTTTTATGCTGGGATGCACCGAGACATTCGTCCTAATATGTCCCACTTTATTATTGTCATGGTATCTTCGACAAACTTCATGTACCGCCCTTGTCTCGAGGCACTCACCATTTCCATAAGATCACATGATGACATGCAGGCCATGCAGAGTTTATGGGCTTATGAGTCACGAATGACTGCAGTGACTTGGTATATCAGCGCCTCTTATATAACCTAATTTGTTTTGCAATGTTTGTAACTAGAATGGTTGCAGCTGGAACGCACAGAAAAGACTCTTTGCGCACCGATATTCAAGCTTAGTTAAGTGAATTATGACACGGAGGTTTTTTATTTCTCCAGTGCAGGGTCTAAAACCCACCTCAGGATGTGGGTCTTGTGAATTCATATCCGCAAGGGCCGATTTATATCAGGCCGTCGCTCTTGTGAATGTATATTCACAAGAGTCACTATAGAGAAGAAAATAGACCTTAGGAAGGAATGGGTGTAGTTTGTACGAACTACTATTAAACGTCAATTGATAGAAATAAAATCGCAGCATATTCAAGAGATGAATTATGACGAGTGGGATGAACATCTTCGCATGAATACACACACGGATGAACGCATGAACGGCTACTGGCTACTCATGGTTGCAAACTAGCTACTACTACGACGACGACACGGGACATACGACCCACGGCGTAAGGAGCTTCACCTGGCTACTACTACCACGACGACGACACGGGACATACAAACAATTTGGAAGTCTTGATGATGATTAATATGTGAGGTTTAACGTCCCAAAAGCACCATACGAATATGAGAGACGCCGTAGTGGAGGGCTCCGGAAATTTCGACCACGTGGGGTTCTTTAACGTGCACCCAAGTCTGAGCACACGGGCCTACGACATTTTCGCCTCCATCGAAAATGCAGCCTCCGCAGCCGGGATTCGATCCCATGACCTGCGGGTCAGCAGCCGAGTGGCTTAGCCACTAGACCACCGCGGCGGGGCATTTGGAAGTCTTCGCTAGAATAGGTCTTAATAGTGCAGCACGACTGAGCATCGCTGCTTTCTAGTTTCGCCTTCTTAATTCTATTTGCTTGATTGTATTTGTCACATAGCGTTCGCGCATCGGCATGCGTTGGGTGTAAGATTGTAGACTGACTACAAAGCGCACGCGTATACGGAACTCAAACTTTGACGCTTCAGCCGGTACTTCTACGTAGTTATTCAAAACTGCGAGTCTGTAGAAAGCTGATGAGCTTGGTTGGCTTCTGGAGGGATGTTAGAAGCATTTACTAAAAAGTGTTATATGACTATAAAAAACAAAAAACCATTTGGCATCGGTACCACGAGCGGTCTCTATTGGCTGTGCTATCGACTACTTCGTTCCTAGCATCATTCTCAAGCACACACCCCATTGGCTGCGTTGAGAGTGACGTCGTCTATCCCATCGCAACCGTAGTGCCGAGCACGTGTGCATCACTTTCTCATGAAAGCTTTCACATAGGTGTGTCGCGGACCAGTCTACAAAATTACCGACAGTGGAAACACAAGAGAGTTCGCGTTCGCTGGGCCGATGGTGTACTCCAGGCACAAGAACAGGCCGTGGAGGCCGAGTAACGGCAGCATATGCATATCGGCAATTCGACAGCCTTGCAAGCTGCGCCAAATGGTGAATGGGAATTCAAGTGCCGGTGGCGGGCGCATCATACGAGCTACGCCGCCGAGCTAGCTCTGAATTTAGAACGCTTGCAACAACGCTACGCCCAAAAAGCGGCCTTGTGGGCACAAAAGAGCCAAGGTGATGATTGCGGAAGCACGTGCAGCGGGGCGAACGTGCCCTCGGTGGCAGTTTCTCCAGCGGAACTTTCGCTTCGGCTACGACATCGGTGACTGCCTGTCGTTCGTGAACAACTATTGTGAATAATGCATTGCGAAACGCATTGAAACGTTCATTACACTACTGCACGATCACGATCATGTGATAAACAGTGTGTGGCATGTCAAAACGTGCGTCTAAGCTCATTAAGTAGCTCGAAAGTGTAACCAATCACTGTGAAAGACATCAGTGCAGCGTCCAGTCAAACCGACTGACAGACACTGGGCACCTTTAGGTGACTGCATTCAGCTAAAAGTGCTCAGTGTTATGCTTCCCGGTCCGTTCAGCCCACATATGCCATTGGTTACGCCACTGCACATGCGCTATAGACGGTCAGGTGCTGAGAGTGTGAGTGGACCGTTGTAGTGAGCGAACGGTAATGTGACGCGAAAAAAAAACAACCAAAATGGCAGCCTTTTGTGTCGCAAGTACACACTGCTTGGGACACGCAGTGGTTTTTCAGCAAACACGGGAACACCAACGGCACTTCAGGACACAAAAGAATCTGTGTCTCGTCCAATATATCGTCGCAGCCAATCTTTTTGAGAATCGACGCATGTGGGGTGAAGTTGCACGAAAGGATTTCGAGTACTTCCGTCAAAGGAACTTCGTGACTATTAGATAGTAAGCAATTTTATGCAACAATAGTAACTATCTAGTTTTTAGCAGCAACCACTCTTCCACCCATTAAGAAAAGTTCTTTAGTTTCACTTGCCACTAGCACACGCGTGAATGGGCTGCCACGGGGCAGGGCGCTTGCAACGCCTTTAGGCTGCGTTGAAGTTTTAATAGCGAAGCCTTTCTTAGCGAACTTCGGCGACATTGAGCGTATCTATCTATCTATCTATCTATCTATCTATCTATCTATCTATCTATCTATCTATCTATCTATCTATCTATCATCTGGCAACATATGACTTTTAGCTCTCCTGGGCGTTTCGATAATGGTATCGATACCAAACTTGGTATGGCACAAAATGACTGTATGAAGAACATATTTGACTAGTCTAAATTTGAAAATCATGATATGGTTGTCATAAATATCATATATTTACATTTTATGGTCCTGCAGCTCTTGCGATTGTTTCGTTCATATGGCATGTTGCAAAACTGGTATGCTATGACACGATTGCATGGCGAACACAAGCGGCAGACCCTAACATGCAAATCATGACATGCGTGTCATGTAACAACATGACTACATGCCAAGCTCATCCCTTACGGAAACGCCATACATCGCCCATATATAAGTTATATCTGGCCATATATAAGCATATATGGCAGCATATGTGGCCACATATAAGCATATATGGCAGCATATGTGGCCACATATAAGCATATATGGATGTATATCTGGCGGAGTCGGTTCATGTATGGGGTTATATACGGCCATATATGACGCGGTTGGCCCATATAAGGGGTCAAATCCGGCCAAATAAGGCACGGCCACACCATATATAACATATCAAGTGGATCCTTATATGTGGAAGTGCTCTCTTATTTGGGATGAACCACGTATATATTTAGCACCGTGATCACACTTTTATGCGAATCGTAATATATAACAATTTGTACACAAAGCTGACCTGCTTATTTTTCATAACAATAGGAGTATTAAATATATATGTTGTTTCTGCCATGCAAAAAAACCAAAATTTCAGGTCAGCTTTGTGTACGTGATAGTTGCAACTCAATTGAATGCATATATGCATGCATTCGTGTAATTTAACTTGTACATTTTTTATGGCATTTAGGTTTGAAACAATAAGTTGCAATTAATACGACGTAAATAATGTATACAAGACCAGACATGTTTTACGAGGAAGGAATCGTGTCAAGTCACAAAACGTATTGAAGCTTCCGAACCTCGCTATTATTATAGAGCAATCCTATATAGTATTATGTAAAGACAAAATGCATGCAAGTTATATTGTTCCCATTAATGCATTGTTTAAAGTGGCAGCAAGAAATAGTAATTTCTATGCACTTTTAGCTTCCACATGAGTGGACAAATTTTCTGATTATTTGAAAGTTTTGATGGCTATATGCTTCCTTCATATAACAATTAGGATTTCTATTAATCCTGTTGACCCCTCATCTGCGATTGCTTTCAGCAGCCATTTACTATATTTGCATGCGCAGTGCAATGTTTAAGGGAGTATTTTCAAAAACAAAAAGAACTTACGTGAATGCAACTTGCAGGCACTATTATGATTACATTCCAGATGGAAGTTGTACTAATTTATTGCAAAAATACATCTTGCGTTTCCTTTGGCTACGTATAATGTTCCTGGCTGTGCACATAGTAAATTTATCGAAAATTTTATGATTGCACAAGTGAACAATTATTTAGTGTAATGTTTGCAAGCGTCAAATCAATCTCACGTCATAGACATGTACGTTAAGAAAGGTGCAACTGACTCACACGTGATACATATTTAATGGACCATGTAATGAAATGCTGAAGCTTTATAGCAACATTTAACGTAGGCTGCCGAATTCACAAAACTTCTATTTTGTGTCGGTGTGTCATTACTTGGTCGAGGTCACTAAAGCGCACGTGCCATCATCAGGATTAGCCTAAACATTGCCTTGTGAATACAATTAGTATGACACATTTTTTTGCGGGCTGGCGTGATACCTAAGCCAAACTCTACATTATGTAAACAGCCCCTTGCTGTGCAGGCGCGTAACGATTCAAACTGCTTGCGAACATATCCTTTCAACACCAACACGGTAGTGCACTTACTTATAAGATATGTATGCCGGTACATACCCACCAAACTGACAAGTGTACACTCGCGTATAGAGATTCATGGGCACCCGGACACTGGCATTTCATTCAATGTGGCTAGATATTTTCGGACATATCAGAATGATATGAGTGTATTATTATTATTATTATTATTATTATTATTATTATTATTATTAATATTATTATTATTAATGTTGTTGTTGTTGTTGTATTTCGCAAAACGTCCAACAGCAAATCCATATGCTGTCATACTGTGTCGTTATGTAAGTTTTATGAGATCAGTTATCTTGGTGTTCTTTTTGATAGCATGCTCAATTTTTTCTACTTGCACTAAATGTGCTGCCATGCGAGGCCTTCATTCTCTTCCTGTTGGCTCAACATCTCGCGAGAATCCGGTTCTCCTACAGCCTTCTACAAATTGTACACCGCGATATGTCGTCGTCAACTTGAGTACATATGCATATTTGATTTGGAATTGCCCTGCTAAATCCAGCAGTAGCGCCACTGAGTGAGTCCAGAAAAATTTCATAAGCATTTACCCTCATCGTTTCACTAGAATCCTTTCAACACTGCTAGAATATTATATTTGCCATCAGTTAACGGCCGGCAAAATCGCGCTGAGCTGTTATTTCTTTACAAGCTAGTTCAGGGTGAGATATTCTGCCCTTCTCGGTTGTAATAATTTTGAAACTCCGCGTAAGTTATCGAGAGAGAATCGACCGTTGCATGTACCTGCCAGCTTCTTTCAACACTCTATCCTTTACAGAATAGTGAGTCTATCTAACGTCAACTTTCTTAATTCGTTATGTTTTTCATAGTCTACAGTCATTTTCTTTTTGTCAGTGAGGGCTGCCCTGTCCTAACGTAGCTTTGCACATGCACAGATTCTTCCCTTTTCCGTCTTTCAGGAAGCCTTCGGCACGGTTATGTATATTCTACATTATTTTTCAGTCCCATTTCATGAATATCTACTCTTTTATTTGTTGTTTTCATTGTGCGTTGATTTCTTTCGACTGCTCGTTTTTGCTCTTTTTATTGATTTGCATTTCTGTGGACAGTCTGTAATGTATTGTTTGTTTTTGTTTTCTTTTCGCGCGCGCCAGCATGAAAGACCCTATGGTTGTTCTTGGGTAGGTTAAAAATGATTGATTGATTATTGGTTGATTGAATATTATTATTATCATTATAAATGCTTGCGAAATAAGATGAAAATTCGGCTGAAACGCGTCTTCGTAGCCAGCGTACACGAAGCAGCGATTTCAGCTCCACGGAATGCCTGTCTCAAAGGTCTTGCACGTGCAGCTTTCTGGGCCCGCGGAAGGAAGTTGAAGTCCATTGTCCGAAAAAACTCGCCTGACTGCTAGGTTGCAAGGGGTGCGCACAGTAAAAAAAAATACAAAAAAGGGCGCCCATCGGATGGGTGGACAATTCGGAGAAAGTTGTTCGAAGGAGCGCACGTAGGCACCGTGAAGCCCTGCCGTGGCTTACACCAGTCTGTCGACAGAGCAGGAAAGAGAGTGCCGCGGCCCATTTCAAGTAACGACGAAGAAAATAGTTTGCACAAACATTCAGTCGTATGGTAATAACATTGCGTCGATAATAGTTAAAAAATGAAACGTCGTTCGCCAATAAGCTCAGGAAAATTTAGTTCTAGTGAAAAGTGCGTAAATCATTGATCTCAAGGAGTAATGTAGTGTCCATTGCAATATTCATTGTCAAGCCTGCGTGCACTGTATCCGTCCGCGTCATTGTTGTTTTTTTTTGCTCGCCGGAGTCATGGGTGCCGTGCTGATCGAGTTTGTTAATTTTCATTCCTTTTGCTCTTATTTCGTGTTCAACTACTGCTCCAATTTACACAAGATAATCGCGCAGCTCTCAGGAATCTACTTCGCTGTACGTGGCGAAATTGTGGACGGACGTGGAAGTGTTTTTGTGTGCGTGTGCGTCTGTACGCTGCTGGATTGGCGATCGTCAACTTTTCGTGCGAGAAGAAAATGGATACCCACGATTGCGGGCAAGCGTTGCTTCAAAACTTCTTCCTAAAGCAGTACGAATGCACGTGGTGGCTTTAAGGTGTGAATAGGTTATCAGGATTAACAGGCTCCTTGAAAGACAAGTCTCGGTTAAATGTTAAGGTAAGTTCATCATTTTCATTACCTTCGCACGTTGTTCATAAATATTATGATAACTCGAAAACATACCACATTGCATGCTTGCTGAGTAAATAACTTTATGCTAATCGTGGTTACGTCATTAGGCTGTTTTGTTTAAGCGATATGACAACACTTCCTTTTTTTTTCACTTGATCCAGACAGTGCTCTATTAAATCAAAAATCTACGTCAGGAAAATGTTGGTTTCGTGCCATTGTACTTTTCATAAATATATTGATGCAAATATACTTGTGTTGTATTTTTCCCATTTTAACGCTTGAGGAAAAACCAAGAATAAATTACAACTTGCGCAATTACAAATGAAAAAGAGTTGCTTATCTCCAACTCCAAGGGTGTCATGAGATTTATGAGCGCACGTTTGAATTTGTCTTGCGTTTGAATTTATCTTTCTTCGTCTACGTTCCACTTGTTTTTATATTTACGTGTGTTTTGATAAGGACACGCAGTTAAAATTTTGTTGCTAGTTTGATTCTTCAAAACAGGGTGCAACGTCACGGATCAAAATGGAAAAACTTAAGAATAGCCCGTAATTTCGTTTCCGCCATCTACAATCAGGGTGATATAAGTGTAAAATTGACTGGAATGCGTACATCACAGGCGACATTATCGTTACTGATATCGCAACATCGCGTGGTTATCTTGAGGAACTGCGCATACCCGCATACATAGTTACACAAAATAATGTGATGTCACGTTTTAATCCGTGAGCACTGTAGATATTTTTACGCAAGCCGACAAATAAACTGGTATGATGCATTAGGGCTTGCTACTGTGTGAAAAAACTGGGGGACCGTTAAGCTCCGTTTTTCACAGTTGAACGTGATAGCAGTATCGATCCTGTTTCATGTGCGTAATTCAATCACTTAGTGTGTACTCTTTATTGCATGATGCTACTTAAACAAATTTAATTGTGGAATAGTACTGCGTAATTGAGAAGGTTGAAAGTGTCTCAATGAAGGTTTAGCACATAGCTGCATTTTGTGTAAAAAACGGGTAAGACAGTTTAAAGAACAAGAAATATTATGTAATTACTGAGTTGCGCGAAAAAATTAAAATACAAAAGGAACACACCTAGATGCAGCACACACTGACAACTGAAACATTGTTGGAGAAAACAGACATACGTATATATGCGGTTGCAAGAACACGTGCCGTGAAAGAAAAGGATTAGATGAGCAGACAGATTGTATAAATGATGCGCTTCCAGGAAAGCTACCTCAGTAGCAAGCAACATAAGTGAGAGTTACGTGACACATGAATCCCAAGCTTTGTTTATGAAATTCGCCTCTCCGATTTCCCGCGCTATACCGTGTCACTGAATCTAGCTTTAACTACCGTATTCCAAACAAGGGCGCGCAGCCACACTCTCTACAATATTGCCACGAACGTAATAACAGAGAGCGACGAAACGACGTCTTGCTTGCCCTCAGACCAGGACGCAAAAAGCCCTCTTCTTTCTTCACTTCCAAGGGATTCCCCCTACAGTTGATGGCTCATACACATTACCTGTGACATTACTCCCTCTCCTCGAAAAGCATCGGCTCGATGCTGGTAATGAGCGTTGAGAAAAAAATGCGAAAGAAAAGATGCTACCATGGAACCCAACAACTCCGTCGTGAGGGAAAAAAATGGGCTGGGGTCGTAGAAGAACTCAATAAAGAAAGGAGTAAGTACACAAGACAATAAAAAAACCAAAGTGGCAAAAAAATAGTCATTGCATGGTAAGTTAGTGCACGTTCGATAGATGACGCGAGAAATATGGCTTGAGTCTTGACACGTGCACCACATCTCTTTGTGGAAACCGACGGGAACGTCTTGAGGTGCCCTCAGGGAGAACTTCATACGTAACGTCACTGAGTCGGCGCAGAACTTTGTAAGGGCCGAAGTAGCGCCGAAGCAACTTCTCAGAGTGACCACGCTGTCGGATGGGAGTCCACACCCAAACTTCATCGCCTGGTTGAAAGGTAACCTCTCGGTGTTTAAGGTTGTAGCGGTGTGCGTCGGCAGTTTGGCGAGCCTGAATACGGCATCGGGCGAGTCGACGGGCCTCCTCGGCGCGTTGAGCGAACAATGCAGCGTCCGTGTTGAACATGCTCAAGTTGTTGGGAAGGAGCATTGCGTCGAGCATTGTGGTGACCTCTCGACCATGAACTAAGCGAAATGGGGTGAAACCTGTACTCTCTTGGACTGCTGTATTGTAAGCAAGCAAAAGTTACGTAAGGGAGTATATCATCCCAGTTCTTGTGATCAACGGCCACATACATTGACAGCATATCTGCAATTGTCCTGTTCAACCGTTCAGTGAGCCCATTTGTTTGGGGGTGATAACCCGTGATTTTCCGATGTTCTGTACCACTTAGTCTCCGCACTTCTTGAAGCATCTCTGCGGTGAAAGCTGTACCACGATCAGTAATTATCACAGCTGGCGCTCCGTGACGAAGTACGATGCTGGTGACAAAAACTGTGCGATTTCGGCTGCGGTAGCTTTGGGCAGGGCCTTTTTTTCGTTGTAACGCGTTAAATAATCGGTGGCAACCACAATCCACCGGTTTCCAGACGAAGAGGTGGGAAATGAGCCGAGCAAGTCAATGCCAATTTGATGAAATGGTGTCTTCGGCGTGGCGATTGGCTGTAGTAGTCCTGCTGGTCGGACAGGTGGAGTATTACGGCGTTGGCAGTCGCGGCATGTGCGGACGTACTGCTTGACTGTCTTCGCGAGGCGGGGCCAGTAGTATGAGCGGCGAATTCTTTCCAATGTGCGCGTGTAGCCAAGGTGTCCGGATGATGGTTCGTCGTGACAAGCATGTAAAATATCGTCCCGAAGCGAGGCCGGCGCAACCAGTAGGTAAGTAGCCTGGGTATGGTCGAAATTGTTCTTATAGAGGACTCCATCCCTGATGCAGAACGAGGCCAGCGAACGTGCGAAGTTTCGAGGAAGGCTGCGTTTTCGGCCTTCGAGGTAGTCAATCAGCGGGCTTAGCTCCATGTCGTCGCTTTGTTGTTGAGCCAAGTCAGTTGCTGACACAGAGGAAAGGAAGGTATCGTCCTCTTCAACGTCCGCGTTCGTACTTCCAATTGGTGCACGTGAGAGACAGTCCGCATCAGTGTTTGCGTCCTGACTTGTGAATGACTGTAACGTCAAATTCTTGCAGCCGAAGGCTCCAGCGTGCTAGACGACCGGAAGGGTCTTTGAGGTTGGCGAGCCAGCATAAAGAATGGTGGTCGCTAACTACCCTGAATGGTCGACCGTACAAATAAGGGCGAAACTTTGTTATAGCCCAAACAACGGCTAAGCATTCTTTTTCTGTTGCAGAGTAGTTTTTCTCTGCAGATGATAGTGTTCGACTTGCATAGGCAATCACGCGCTCTATGCCATTTTGCCATTGAACCAGTACAGCTCCAAGTCCGACGTTGCTGGCATCTGTGTGTAGCTCTGTGGCAGCGTTGTCGTCAAAGTGACCGAGTACAGGTGGGGCTTGGAGATGGTTTCGTAGCGTGTCAAAGGCGTGATGCTGATCATGGCCCCAAACAAATGGTACGCCGTCTTTCGTAAGTTCATTTAGCGGTTCAGCGATTTTAGAAAAGCCTTTGACGAAGCGTCTGTAATATGCGCAGAGTCCCAGAAATCGGCGGAGGTCGCGCTTGTTCGTTGGGACAGGAAATGCGGCAACAGCTTTCGTTTTCTCAGGGTCTGGGTGTATACCGGCGTGGCTGACGACGTGACCAAGAAATTTCAGTTCCTCGAATGCAAAGTGGCATTTCTCAGGTTTGAGAGAAAGTCCAGCTGTTCGAATCGCCTGAAGAACTGCCTGTAAGCGCTGGACGTGCTGCTCAAACGTGTCCGAGAAGACGACCACATCGTCAAGGTAGACAAGACACGATTGCCATTTTAGCCCAGAAAGAACCGTGTCCATCATTCTTTGAAAAGTAGCTGGTGCCGAGCACAAGCCGAATGGAAGGACCTTGAACTCGTAGAGTCCGTCAGGAGTAATGAAGGCGGTCTTTTGGCGGTCGCGCTCATCAACAGATATTTGCCAATAGCCGCTGCGTAGATAAATGGAAGAAAAGTAACGAGCATTGCGAATGCGGTCCAGCGAGTCGTCAATTCGTGGTAAAGAATACACGTCTTTCTTCGTGATCTTATTTAACTTTCGGTAGTCGACGCAAAATAGGAGAGTACCATCTTTTTTCTTTACTAACACAACAGGGGACGCCCAGGGACTGGTCAATGGCTGGATGACATCGTCCTTGAGCATCTGCTGGACCTGTTGGCGTATAACGTCTTGTTCTTTTTGCGAGACTCTGTAGGCATGCTGTCGAATGGGTCTCTCGGTAGGCTCGGTGATGATACGATGCTTGGCAAGCGGTGTTTGGTTAACTTTCGAAGTCGTAGCGAAGCAGTCCCAAAATGAGCCAAGTAGCTTCAAAAGACGTTCCCGTTGTGCAGACGGTAGACCCTGGTTTACGTCGAGATTGCTTGCAAATGTCATGGCGGAATCGTCGCACGACGAAAGAGCAGATAATGTTGAGGGACCAGGGACGTCGGCAATATCCTCAAGGTATGCGATCGCAGTGTGTTTGGTAAGATGGCGATACTCGTCGCTGAAATTCGTGACTAATAGGCAAGCCTGCTTTCTACTGGGCTGAACAATACCTCGGGCAACGCAGATTTGTTGTGCAAAAAGTAGAGACAAATTTCCTTCTGCAATTACAGCATCGGGGACGTCTTGGTCACATTCAACATTGATAAAAAGGCTGCTGCGGGGAGGCAGAGTAACAGATTCGGAGGATATACGTAGGGCAGCCTTCGATGAGCGGGCGTTTTCCGGTTCAGGATGAAACGGGTCCTCGAACGACACCTGCAAGTCTCGTAAGTCAATAATTGCGCCGTGTTCGCGAAGAAAGTCCAGCCCCAGGATGAGTGGACGGGAGCACACAGGTAATACGAGGAAAGACCCTGTGAACATCGAAGCACGGACTCGAACACGGGCTGTGCACATTCCAGTTGGCGTCACGAGGTGGCCCCCTGCCGTGCGCAACGGCGGTCCTTGCCAAGGCGTAGTTACCTTCTTCAGTTGGAATGCTAGGGCGCTGCTCATAACCGAATAATCGGCGCCGGTGTCGACGAGGGCAGTGACGACGTGATTGTCGACGTGTACGGTGATGTCGGCGGAAACAGTCTTGTGACTTTCGGAAACGACTGGAAAGTCAGAACGGTGTTCGTCGGGTCTTTGCGTCGAAGGAGGCTCTTTGACAGTTCGTTCGGACGCGGCTTCACCCCCAGGAGCCGCGGTTTCTAGTTTCCCCTGTGGGGACTCGGTGACCGGCCTCTGAAAGGAGCATAGGATGACGAGGGAATGCTAGGTGACGTGGGGCGGCGAGGTGATGGAGATCGTGATTGGGGGCGTGGACCAAGGCTAGGAGCATGCTGGCCCGTAAGGTACGCTTCGATGTCGCGGGGACGCTCACCGTAACGCGGGCACCGAGCATCTGGGTGAAAGCCACGGAGACCAAGTCGGCGGTACTGGCAGTTACGGTAGACGTGACCCGCCTCGCCACAGTGGTAGCAGAGTGGACGGTTATCGGACGTACGCCACACGCTGGCGTTTGTGGCGTTCTGCCGCGATCCAGACGGACGATAAGTTGGTGCACTCTGAAACCTTGAAACGGGTGGCGGAGTCGAAGAGGTGCCCTGGAATCGATGGCTAGCCTGATCCATTCTCCCCATGGTGGGATCAGGGCCATGTGGTGCAGGAGATCGCACAGCCGCCGCATAAGTCAGCACAGGGGCCTCAGGTCTTGTTGGCACGAGTGGGGTGACAACGTGTCGGATCTCATTTCGGATTAAGTCTGCGAGATCACTTACGGGTGGTTGGGGTCCCGCTGCTTGGAGTTGGCGCAGCTCGTCCCGCACGACGCTTCCTATGAACTCAGCGAGGGCATGCCTCTCGCTGTCAGCCCCGATAAAGCATGCAGCAGGGGTCAGGTCGTGGCGTTCATACTGTGACGACCTATACTGGAGAGTACGCTCCATTGTGGTTGCCTCATTTATGAACTCTGCCACAGTCGTCGGTGGATTGCGCACGAGTCCGGCGAAGAGCTGCTCTTTTACCCCACGCATTAAATGCCGCACCTTCTTTTCCTCGGACATTGCAGGGTCAGCACGCTTGAAGAGTCGAAGCATGTCCTCGACAAACATCGAAACTCTCTCGTTGGGTCGTTGGTTCCGAGACGAGATAGTCTGCTCCGCTCTCTCTTTCCTTTCAGTGCTGCGGTACGCACCACGAAACTGTCGGCTGAACTCATGCCACGTCGCAAAGGAACCCTCGTGATTCTCGTACCACGTTTTGGCAGAGTCTTCTAACGCAAAGTAAACTCTCCGCAGCTTGCGAGCTTCATCCCATTCGTTGATGTTGGCAACTCGATTGAAGTGGTCAAGCCAGTCGTCAACATCTTCATAAATGTCTCCATGAAATGAGCGTGGTGTTTGCGGCGCATGAAAAACATGCGGGAGAAAAGAATAGGCATCGTTGGTTTGACTCGCCTGGTTGTTAGTTGAAGTTGCCATCTCGTCTTGAGAGAGGGGACCGTACTCGGGAGATAGTCCTCGCAGGCGGCGACTGCTTCGTGCCGTGGGAGCTGTAGCTGTCTCCAAGTAGCTCGGTGTGTCGGCTGAAAATCTGCAGCCGAGGCGCATTTACCCAGCACCTCCACCAGTGCCACGAACGTAATAACAGAGAGCGACGAAACGACGTCTTGCTTGCCCTCAGACCAGGACGCAAAAAGCCCTCTTCTTTCTTCACTTCCAAGGGATTCCCCCTACAGTTGATGGCTCATACCCATTACCTGTGACAATATGATGATTGGTTAGAGAATGGTTGTTAATTCCTTTAGAGAAGCTTTGTGATCTACAATTATATAAATAAATTCTAAATAATACTTCCCACATGACAGCGCAGTGCCGTCCACCACACGATGTCCACACTGTGAAAGAAAATGATCAGATGTCTGCTCATCTAATCATTTTTTTCCACCTCACGTGTTGTCGTAATCGCATACATATGTCTGTTTTCTCCAATGAAGTTTCAGTTGTTAGTGTGCGCTGTGTCCACGTGTCTTCCATTCGCACTTCAAATTTTTTGGCGCAACTAAGTTAAGATGAAGTACCAACTCGCCCAGCAGAACGTGCTTCTCAATATAATGTGTGTAAAATGTTTTACAACTTTATGCACCCACTACGCAGTCGTGACGGAATACGTTCAGTAACCAGTGTGCCTTTTGTAATGGTTGGCTGTCTTTAGACCGCGAAGTCACGTTGGTAATAACGTGTTGTGATGCTTGATGACAATGCACGCTTGTATCATGCAATATAGCTGCGATATTAAATGTTGTGTTGTGAAACATGTATGCAGGATACATGTATTTGTTAAGCATGACAGTTATTTTCCTTGCATTTACAACAAGAGGAAGTTATTAATGCTTTATTTCCAAGCAGAAGCATAGCTGTGTGGTAGAGCACTTGCATGCCATGCAAATTGCCTGCATGATTTCGATCATCACTCATATCCGAAAATTTATAATATTTGTTTTATTTGCATTCTCTCAATTTTCGATCATTGACAAGACTATTTTTCACGGAGAGCCACCGATGCCTACACCGGAATTTTTGCAAAATGAGCTCTTTACCACTGTTACGTTAATGATGCATTATTGGCAAAATGGAAAGTGGATTACGTTTACAAAGTACATTTTTAGTGTCCCGTTGGCAAGAAATATTGTTAAATGCCTCCGTTCCCACGCACACAGAGACCTATAGACACCAGTTTTAGCAGTCGTTCTATAGGTCATTAGTCACAATACTTGTACATAACAAGCTTGCATACCAATCACTTTCGACCGAACTCCTTAAAAGTTGATTATCAATTCATTTAGGTTATTCAAAGAACACGCAGTTCATACGGTCAATAGCAAGTCAATATTTCGTTTTGACTGACTATGGACGCTCCATTGACACACGAGAAAAGTTTTAAACATAACACACTGTGAAAGATATCTTTACGAAACTCAAATTGGGTTCTTTTATGCTATTTATTTTTGTCAAGTCGGAATCGATAAAGTGGAATATTTACTTGCACCGTACTATGTCTCAGACCGTGTTGACCATAGGTTCAAGATAAAAATAATCGCATGCAAGACTGACGTGTTTCAAAATGATTTTTTACCAAAAAAAAATTACAAGATGGAACCAGCTGCCTTCTAGCATTGCCTCTACACTCCCAAATATTTGTTTTATTTCATGTTTGAATTGTTCCGATTTATATGTTAGAACATGTTCCAATTTATATATGAATTTCTCTTGCAGATTGTGATTCAGGTGACTTTGATTATTTGTTTGGCTATGTATTTTTTGTATTCTAATTTTCGTAAATGCTCCCTCAATGTAATGCCAATTGGGGCTGTGGGTAATGAAATAAATGGATAAATAAAAAAGTGTCGATAAGTAAGCAATAAATTCAAGCACAAAGAATGTATCTCTTCAGGAAAAGTGGACTAACAGTGACATGTGCCCACCACAAGCTTTAAATATGATGCCAAGTTACATTTTAGCAAATAGTTGTTGAGAATAACTTGAGATATATTGAGGATAACTTAATTGAACAAGAATGTTCAGGGGGTATGTACTGCCTTTGTTTTGGAGATGATAGTGACTGCCTGCAGACCTTTCAACAAACAGGTATATTTCTAGCTGAAGAATGATTTGAGCAGCTATATTTTTTGCCGGTGACACAAGCTGAACTAATATAGATGAATCATTTGAATGGCTTTATATAAAGGTATCCATATAAGGCCATATATGAAAGCATCCATATAAGATCTTATATGGATGCTTCTATATATAGCCATATATGGCCATATACAGCAACACTCATATATGGGGATTCCATATATGGGCCAGATATGCCCAATTCCTGATGTAGCCCTATATGGGGATTTTTATATAAGTCCATATATAGGATTTTTGTAAGGGATGATGCACTCGTGGCTGTTCAGCTAGCGTCACATATACCAAGTTTGGCATTACGGAACGGGAATGGATGACGAAGGTATGATAATGGTGCCAACATGATAAACACGAGACGGGTGTCATGTCACAACATGACTACATGCTACGCTCATGATGCGTTTGCGGCCATTTCTCTAGCTTCACATGTGCCAACCTCGGTATATGCGACGCGAAACGACGAAATATAGGTAAACGACATATACAAAAATGATTATCAAAGCATGCGTGACATGTAACAACATGACCACACGCCACAGTCGTGATACGCTCGCGGCCGTTTTTCTAGCTTCACAAATGCGAAAATCGGTATTACGTGACGTCAATGGATGACGAAAGTATGCGACTGGTTAAAACATGATAATGATGAGATACGTGTGATGTGAGAACATGACTACATGCCACAGTCCAGGTGCCAATACATTCCGACGTGTCGCAGTGCGCGAGCTCGCTGGTGTTCATTTCGACGCCAGGCGCCGGTCCCGCCATATACTCGCAAGATGAAGTTGTTCCTCTCCCTCTGCCATATACTCGCCGGCACGTGCCGTGCTGCGTCGCTTTGACGCATGCGCGTTTGAGCACGTCCGGCGCCCCTCAATAATGAAAATAGGGAGACGCAGTGTTGTCTGGGCAACGCTTCGGCGCGAAATGCAGCATGTCGCATTACGCACCATTTGCCATCGGCACGCGCCAACGGACGCTGGTCGCGCCTGGCGTCAGACTATTGAGTGCTCGAATTCTGATAACGTAGCGTCACTGTACCCAGCGTGCGCGTGCGTCAACGCTACAATGGAGTATACTGGGCCCTTCATGATGAGCCTGCGGCCGTTTTGCTAGCTCCACAAATACTAAATTTGGTGTAAAGGGACGTCGATGGATGACGAAAATATATGACTGGTCAAAACATGATAATCATGACACGTACGTCATGTACGGAATCATTTACTTCCACCTCGTAACGTTGTGCTGATTTTAAAATAACTTTTCAACCTTTCTCAATCGTGCTTCGCATATCATCGATTCCCACTGTAAGTGGGATCTACCATTTTTGTGACAGTGGTGCAACTCCAAGTGAAGGTGAAAAAGAAATAAAAAGTGCTGATGCGTCAAAGAAGAAATTAATTCACACTCTTTTAAAACAGAATTTTTATCTTGCTGCCTGATAAGAACAGTTTTTATATTTCTTTACAACAGCTGCCATCGCGTTCACCGAATAACGCTTGGCTAAAACGGAAAACACGCGTTGCGTTTTAGTAACGTATAGCGTTTGAGCGGAACGGGCAACAGTGTGCGAAATCGGTCAGCTAAAGCTATAGTGCCTCGAATTTACTTCTAAAAGTGCCTACTGAGGCCACACGCTTAAGCTTTCACTGGTTAACCTTAACCATTCGTAAGGAGTTCTTGGGCAGTGTAATTTTTTGAAATAAATTGTCTTAAGCTAATTGGAAGAATCGTTTACCAGAAAACTTCCGATAATGCTTTGTTTAGAGGCGTACATGGGACTTCTACTGAAGCTATGCATATTCATGCAAAATTAGTTATCTTTCGGTGCTCTATTGAGGTGCAAATGCGAAGTTTCCGTCTTCAGTCAAATAATCACAAAGCGATGGTCAACTGTTTGACTACAGCTTATTTATCGCGAAAAACGAGGCTCGTAGAAGGATGGCACAGAGTTTCATTAAAAAAGTATGGAGTCGCTTACTTGAATCTGAATTGTGAGGCTACGATACCGGAGTGGTGCAGCAGACATTCCATAGTTTTAGAGCGATATAGGCGCACCCAGTTGAGGACATTTTCGACACACCAGAAGGAAAAGGTATTTCCTTTACCTTAACTAATCCAGTAACTTGATTTAGGTTTTCCTTGCTTTCTTTCTTACATTCTCTTGTTTTTTCGAACCTTTCGAACTTATACTATTTTAAAATTTTTTCCCGCTCTCTGATTAATTAAGAAGGAAGCTTCGGGATAACAAAGACAAACTTCTCATTTCGCTCAGACATTGTTTTCGAGTGCAGAAAAATCCTATTGTGCAAAAGAAATTATTCAACGTTGGGATCAAAGCAACAATGTTTATCTCTGAGGATACAAAGGTATGCCCTACCTAGCTGTCAAACTCAAGTAAACTCCAATTATCTTTTTTATTGCCTTCCAACTTGCTTATTCCTTTCTTATTTCGGAAGTTACATCGCGTTCTATTCTGAATATTTTGTATTCTATGCATGAAAGAGCTCTTCGTTTATTCCGTAACTTGTAATATCATGAACATGCATCTTCGCCTTTTTTCTTCAAAGCGCATTCTTTGCATTCGTGAGTTACATAACCACCGTCTCTCTGAGCTTAATTTTAGAATACAGAAATGGCGCGCGACAATTTTTTGCTACCTACAATAACAACAGTTCAACTGCAAATTACACACACCACTTTTTTTTTAAAATACGAATTAGGACTACCTATTGTCAGCGAGTTCTAATATGACAAATGCCTAATTTACTGAAAAGTCATTGCCACGTACTAACTTTGATAATGCATGCTCTTTCCATGTCATCAATCAGAAAGCAGTCACAGATGTACTTCTTAGAGCACAGAGGCTTCAGGCTTGAGTGCACCTAATTATGCCATTTCCTTCTGTTGGTAGGCCGTAAGAAATAAAGGACAGAGACCACGCCTTATCCTGGGGCCAGTTGTTGTGTGCCCTGCTTCATGTTCCTCCCTCTTCCCTTTCCCTCGCTCTCCGCGCTCTTGATCCACGATGCCTGTGTTAGTCATCTTATTCGGCCATGACTGCGCGAGCGAAGGGCTGTCGACAGATTTCTGGTGGGTAGAGTTGACTGCTTCAGTGTAGCTGGACTCTGCCACTCAGGAACGTTACATGGTAACTTATCAAACTAGGTTCTAGTGGCTGACACTGACTTTGTCACTTTGGTCATTCTCTGTGTTGTTGTGAAGGCTTGGTTCGTGATTTTGTCAATGAGAAGCGCGGAGGACGTAGTGAGGAGACTCGCTATAGACGGAGTTTCCTGCAGTGATGCGGCTTGGTGTGATATTTTCCAAGCATTGGTTCAGGTGGGTGGCCCTGACTGTTTCGGAAAGCTCGCCAGTTTCTTTCCAAAGCATGAACCTTTCTCCAACTACTCCTTTGATTGCAGGGCACGAAATGGAAGATCTGCTAACGGTACTTGCTGCACCAGATTAGGTCACCTGTGCGTCTTGCAGTAGGTCATGCGTTGTGTCGATTTCCTAGTGGGGAGAGTTTTAACAGATCAAGCTCTCTCGCTTTTCGGCGACGCGTCTTCTGCTTCTGCAACTTCGCAATTTTGGGCATCCTTCACGTTACTGAAGCAGCCCTGAATGCATACGAGAGATCTTCATTCAAAACCATTTCAATAGGAGTTTTCGTGCTCCGTGAGAAAGGCTTTGTTTTAATCGATGACAGACTCCTCAAAAAGCTTGGCGTTGTTCGGAGAGTAAACTCTAGCAAGTTCTAAACAATTGCAGGACCGGCCTGTTGATCTGTCTCCGCCTTGTCAGGAAGGAACGCCGCGGAATGCGCGGCCACATATCTGCCCTTAGATGGGAGACTGCCGATTAAGATGCGGGCCGTCTCCTTCTCCTGCCCACGTCGTAACAATATCAGAGCACCTTTTTCAATTTGTGTGGATGCGAATCACTATCTGTCACTGACAAAAAGTGATTTTCGGCTGCTGAAGGAAAGTCATCGCAAAGCTTGGGTGCGGTGTTCTTAGAGAGACCAGATGCGCAGTTTGCTAATGAGATGTCATTATTAGTTGAGTTCTCGAGGTGAAGCCCCTCTCTAGTTTTGTCCTCGGTGGAGGTCGCGTAGGGCTCGCTGGAGGCACAGAAAATTTGTCCAAAGGGGCAATCAGCGCTGCAATCCATGCCACTGAGGAATGCTGCCTCCTGCAATCATACTTTTGCCACGCCGCGGCATGGTCGCAAAAGCCGCGGATTTTCAGCATTACTCTGGCGTCTTGTGAAGGTCGAACCACAGGCAAAACTGAAGAAACGCTCTACGCAAACCAGCTGTGACAGCTGCATGATGCTACTCCCGAGCTCTCTGCATATCTCGGGTAGGCAGGCCTCCAGGTCGTGTGAGGCGGCTTTTTTCAGCATTGCGTTGGCGGTGATCAATTCTGGCAGCAAGGCAGAAAACAGGGTTGCCACTGGTGGCCACTTTTTGCCGAATTTGTGAATTTAAAATGCCATTGAGAACTTGAATATATAGATGGCAGCATGGCATACTTTCGGTAATTTCCGACTTAGGTCTTGACTGAGTTATGAATTTAATATTCAGTGTCTTCAAAGCAAATGGCCGAAAAGATTTTCTATTTTTTGGTTTTACATCTATGTGTAGAAGACTCACTTATGCGCAATTTAGTACGTCTGTCCTGTTTAGCGTGCGAACCTCCTAATTCAACTAGTTCTTGTCGCACTACCGCATCGACAAGCAACCTCCCAGAATTTTAGGTCAGTGGACTGCTTCGCGTCCCGCGAGGAAGTGGCGCCTCTTTTTCTATGCTTCAAGAGCTTGGCGCTTATTCAAAGTTTCCCGTCTGAAGTGGCTGGCGGATGGTTAGGTCGCGTGTTCTAACCGCAGCCGCATTCACCGATTTTCACCATTCACCAACTTTCTTGCGCAGAACAGGAAACAAATGTTTTGTTCAGTCTCTCCAGACGCAGAACTATCGTCTTTCGACGACATTTGCGGTGTAACATGGAGATATGGGGCCAATTTGTTTTCTTTCTTGCGTTTTCATATATATATATACGTACACATATACGGTGCATGACATCGGTGCCGCGGCAATATCCAGCCAAGAGCCTCCATACGATTGCTATCACAATAAAACAACCCACAAAAGAGAGTGCGTAAAAGAGGACAAGCAGTCTACCCCCTTTTCTAGGTTACTTCAGTATATTTTGTTCCGTGTGTAGACGACATTGATAGTGTAGTGTGTGACTCCAATATTTCAATGTGCAGGTTTAGATACCACTTTGATATGTCACTTTATCATGAACATCGCCAATCTAATTTCAGCGCAGATCCTTGGAGCGTCACGGGCCCTTGGAGCTCCATGGAAATATATGCGCACTTGAGCATTACGTGTAACACAGCATTACTCGATGCTGTGCTATCGCCACATATGCGTTTCAATTTTCCTGTTGTGGCATTTTTGACATCTTTAGCATAAGAGATAATTACTGCCCCCTACAAACATACACATCCTATTGAAAGGTGAAGTGCATCACTTTACAGCGCTTTCCTATTCATACTGCTTGCGCCAGCTCCAGAAAGCCGTGGCTTCTCGTGACCCCAAGTTAGGCAGTTGCCATTCGCATGTGTGCAGTGCGTGTGCTTGTTGGTGTCCCTCTGTGTGTGAGTGTGTGTGTGTGTGTGTGTCGGTCTTTGTTTTTGCATGTCCGTAAGTGTGCGTGTATGTACGTTACTTTGACTACTTTTGGTATTTGCTGGTTGTTTTTGTACGAATCGGGGCTGCGATTTGGAAATAAATTTAGGCGTTGAGACATTGTAGTTTCACAGTTTGCTACACAAGAAATCAATGCGTACAATAGCTGAATGATATACACGTTATAATTCTTTGGAGCTACTCCACAAAAGCATCTGTGAATGACGTCCAATGGTTTATAATAAAGTGGCCAGGGCACTTTTGCACGTGTTAATTCTACAATATAAGTAGTGCATGTTCCTGTCGCATATCTGTACACGCGCGCTTGTGCGATACACTGTCACGCGGCCCATATCGCAACACCCTCGCCCACGAGGTGAATAAAAGCGCTTGGCGCGCGGTGGGCCGGGGCACTTTCCTTCGGCACTCTTGGTTATCGCTATGTTGCTGGCATGCGAATAAAGCATGTTTGAGTACTGGCGGCGTCTTCATACCCGGAAGCCCTGAAACACGACAGTTCCTCAGGGCGTACACTAATTATGAGTTTTTGGCGTAAAGCGAGAGTCTATACGTACGGCGAGTGAGGAATCACTCTTAGATGACACGGCTGAGATTATGCTCTACAACGGCAAATAGCCGATACGACGCTCGTGCGTGGTATCGTGCGGCGAAAAAAGAAAAAAGGACGTAGGGAGTCTGTCCAAGTAATACCTGCAGTATGTGGGTCTTGCATCATAACAAAATGGCTCTGCTTTAAGCGCATGGGTGCGGGTTCCTGGTAGCGCAAGTGCGTGTGTGTTCAGCGTGTGTGTTCTTGGGTATCTGTGGACCATGATGCAAGGTATCTTACACCGTGCGGTAGACTCCGGCGTGTACGCCGGTGGCCCCTCCACAGTGGTCTAGTGGCTAAAGTACTTGGCTGCTGACCCGTATGTCGCGGGATTGAGTCCCGGCTGCTGTGGTAGCACTTTCGATGGAGGCAAAAACGCTGTAGGCCCATGTGCTCAAATGTGAGCGCACGTTAGAGAACCGCAGGTGGTCAAAGTTTGCGGAGCTTTCCATTACGGCCCCTTTCCTTAATCATATGGTGATTTTGTGATGACGAACCACACGTATCAATGAATGTGCATTTCTGCGTTTGTGTGCGTGCGCGACTCTCTACATAATCAGCCAAACACAGCAAAGACAATAATTAACAAGAGCAATGCAGGTCACAACACATTGTGGATAACAGCGCAGCCGTTTATGTTCCGCTTAACTCCGTATAACCTAATAACCTAGATTTGTTGGCGTGTCGTTATGTTATACAGAAGTTTGACAGCGCATGCAAAAGCATGATCTCAGATCGACATGGCTCGCACCTTGAAACAATGTTTATTTCGATAACACGAAACCGCATATGAAGGCAACTTTGCTTTCCAATCATCGCCTTACTCGAGCTCTCTGCAAGTTCTGCTACCATAATGCAGATACAGTTGAACTCTTAGATGAAGCGTTTCGGGATACACTAATCCACCATCCTATCAATAAATTCGGCCTCAATAATTTCGAGGCTTAGCTGACTTGTGCTGGTACTTTCTCAAACATTTTTCATGCATGTGCCGTGAACATTGTCACTTGCACCTGAATAACGTCAGCGCCTGCAGTGAGTGTCGAATAGCCCACCTCACGTTGTACTGGTGTTATACTGATTGAGACGGTTCGCATAAACTGACCCTTATTGAGTAATTATTACTAATAGAGATCTCGTGTGCTTTCCTTGGCATAATTTTTTTTCTATTTGTTGCCAATAAAGTCTTATCGAGCAATGAAGACAAGCCAGTTGATTATAGTCATTGCTATCCAGGCATCTACTAAAAATTATGTAAACTCCGCAATAATCGGGTAGATCTGAAACACAATATGCGGCTTGTTCTTTCGCAACCTCGTGAAAGTGCCAAACAACGAACATTCAAAAGCACAGTCGTGGTGTGACGGCACTGCTTAGCTCACACAGCTAGTACCAACTTAAAGTGATAAGGCAAGCCCAAGGTGGCGCTAGGCCCCAAAGACTTCTGTCATCCATTTAAGGAAGAGGTTATGAGTAATCTTACACTTGCCTTCTCGATTAAAGTTGGTTCTCTCCCTCTTTCGTTAGGTTCATTTTTTATGGTAATAGAATGTGTTATGTTGCCCCGTGCCAATATTGTTTACTTTTAATGCATTCTATTATCCAGAAGTGACACTTAAAAACGGATTAAAGAATAATGAATCGAAATATCATTTTAGATGTTTGATCATCCTCAACGATTATAAAAAATTAGGTGTTGTGAGCTGGTCAGTAAACTTCATGCGTAAATTAAAGCCACGTAATCAAAACAGCTATCCCTGTAAATATCAGAAGGAGGACATTCCACCGCGGTAACTGCGAAGGGGTACTGCAGGAAGCAAAAACGTGCTTTACATAATCGTCAGTGTGCGTTAACAATTGCTAATTTCATCTATACAATCAAATTTTATTTTCGCACTTTAAATTTGTTGAAGATCAGGTTATGCGTTAGGGAGCGTTTGTATGGCAGCGACTTGAGCAAGAGACCTGTTTTTTGCAAAATGGTCAGCGGGTATAACTCAAATGTCCCCAATGGCGTGCTCAGTGTACTTGTATACGCAACAAAACCTCTACAACACAAATCACAGAACACAACATCCGCACGGCTCGTTTACAGTGAAACGCCATTTTCTACGTGAACAATGAAAACACATGGTGGGACCCAACCTACTCAAAGTCGTACAGACATATCGGAGGTGAAGATAAATAACCGGCTAGCTACTTCAATTCACTATAGGTGCACCTGTATGTAGCATGTCATGACCCACATATGTGCTCTTTGAGCAAACAGACCAGGTGGAGTAATAGCATGAGCTGTCCTTTTACGTAAATAATTACTCCATGCGCCCTACGTCAGCATTTGAAAGTGGTTGTCTTCTCCTTTCCTTTGAATAAGCATATCTTTGTAATAACAACCATGGCGGGAGCGTCAGGATTGTTGGTATCTTCTCCCAAAATACCTCTGTATATTTGTTATGTTATGGATAACTGCAGTGGCACTGGGTCTCTAGCGCGTGAGGAGCTAGCTGGAAAGAGCGGGGGAAGACGAAGTACAGGTTATAAATTTCTTGCCATGGTGTTTCTTGGCCGATCCCCCAGGGTGGGTTTGAGCCACGAGTTTAGGATCTACCTCTACATATACATATGTGAACGCACGGTGGTCCAAGCGAAAGAAGAATACGACAAAAGACATTTCGATTTTCTTTCAAAACCTAAAGATATGAAAGCTTTATTTCAGTATACGCGATCTCGCAAAATCCAGCCGTGTACAGTAAATGCTGAATAAGAAAGGCTATCATTTGAAGAAAGGACAAACTCTTTAGTGTCGATTGGGAGAGGTCTGGCAATTAGGTTTTCCTCCACTATGAATTTTAACTGGCAAAAGTCTAGCATAAGCACTGACTTCAAAACGTAACGCTGTCTGAAGCATCAAACGTGATCCGAGATTTACCCTCGTCAGCTCCGGGTCCTGCCGGAATCACAGTTCCTGTGAATAAAATTTTTTTCAAGGTATGGCTCAGCGACGTCCTCGATCTTATAAACTACTCTTTAAAGAACGCCTTGATACCGTATGACTGGAAAATAGCTAAGGTAATTCCATTATTGAAAAAGCAAGGATTAGGTTTTAGCATAAAAAAAATGTAAGACCCATCTCGCTAACTTCTAACATGGTGAAACTCAAACAGAGGGTCCTAAATGGCCGAATAAGCGTCTGGATAACGAATAAGTTAATATTAATGCCAAACCAAATTGGGTTTCACAGTGAATGCTCAACTTGGTGCGCCCACGTGGATTTAGACTGTCGAATACAGCTTGCTCGTAAAAAGAAACAATATGCCACGTTAGTAACTCTCGACATAGCTAAAGCGTATCACAGTGTCGAGAACTCTATTCTACTGAACACCCTACAGAGCCTACAGCTTCCTCCTATTGAGTGGATTGCTGAGTTCTTAATATCAAGAAAATTTGATTGCATGAAGGATGGATGTTGCTTGCATTCAAGCAGAAACGTGGAGTTCCCCAAGAGCCGTCCTAACTTCAGTAATAATCAATGCACTGATGAGCTCTATTCGAATTGACCAGGATGTCAGTCTCTACATTTATGTAGATGATATCGTGTTAGTTGCTGCAGACAGCAACATTTACTCATTGCGAAAAAATTGCAAAAATTTACTATTACGCTGGAAACTTGGTTGCGATTCTTTCATTATCATTGAAAATCAGTAAAAGCGCGCTCTTGGTGTTTTTCATAGGATACTCTATTGCAATTCTTTTATTATATAATCGAAAACCTATTCCAATAGTATATACAGTCAAGTACTTAGCAATGAATTATAATGAAAAGCTTAATTGGAGCCAACACATAGACTATATAACAGAAAAGGTGCAACGGGCGTTAGGTTTATTACGCAGGCTAAGCAACAGAAAATATGGGCTGCGCAGAGACACGAGGTTAACGATATATAAAATATACATGCGACCAATATTGAAAATTGGGTGTGTATTATTCTCGAGGGCCACTCATTATAAAATTAAACCTCTATTAATGTTAGAGCGAGAAGCCCTATGAATATGCCTTGGAGTTCTCAGGTTCGTGGCGAGTAATGTATTGTATTAGGAAACGAGAGTGCCAACACTCCGCTGTCGATTCGACATCCTGAGGGTTCAAACCTTCTTAAAGTTCTACAGTTTAGCGGTGCGAAGATCAGGGTACGCCGTTATCAGCGACCCTGACTCCTTCTTTCTTGCACATTGGCCACGATTTCATACACCTCAAATATTTTTTGTTAAAAAGAAACTGGATTGCATAAATTTAGACATTAACACGGTAATTGAAAATAATTCCTCAACCCTCAAGACTAGGATAAAGTATGATAAAACCTTCCTTCCACAAGCCAAGTTACAATCTCTTAAATTTACGACCAATACATGATGAGATTGCTTGGTACATGCATGAACGAATAATGTAATAGCTAGAGATGCTTCTGTGAACAATGAAAGGGCAGGCGTAAGAATTGCCTCTGATTTATTCGAGTGTTTTTTTTTCAGTAAGACTTCCAGATTGCGCTCCTATATTTGAAGCCAGGCTAGCAGCTAATACTTTAGCACTTTAAAAACTTCCTACAACCGAAACCAGTGAAATCATCTATAATGATTAAATTATGGTGTGTGCAGCTCTGATAACCTCAAAACAATCTCGTGCTCTAGCATCGTTCCGCACTAATAGCGAAAGTTGGGCTAGTTGGTGGTTCTTACTTGGGAAGTAAAAACAGCGCACAAATATAGACAAGGACACAGGAAGAGACGACATCGCGCTGACGACTCCGCATATTGGCACCACCGCGTTTAAAACTCCTGAAATTGGTGTGGGTTCCAGGCCACTGCGGATGGCAATAAAATGAACTATAAAATAAATGAGCCTTGGCGCAAGCATCACTCGATGGACCATTGGTCTCGGTACTTACCGAGTTGGAATACATGGCAGGGGTGAAATACAAAAAAACTTGCTACTTTTACAGATAGCTTGAAAAATATCACAAGATGGACAGATTACCAGCACCTCCAATTCCCATGTAAATCTCAGTGGAGTTTGTCGAAAAACTTGAAGTTATTATCTTCAGATTTCGGTGCCGTGTTCTCTTATTAAAATTTATTTACAGAAAGCTGGTCTGACACTCTCCCCTATTTGTTCGTTCTGCGAAGAATCAGAAACTATTGAACAGTATTTTATCTCATATCGTAACTATGCATTTATTAAAAAAAACTTCTAGCTATTTCGTTTGCAAAGCTAGGTATAAATTCAACTACAGAAAGTGTTCTAAATTTTAGTGACTCCATTTTGAAAAATTGCCACAGAGATGTATTTGATGCGGTGTATAAGTTCATTCAAGACTATATGCGTTTTTCAACGTAGGGCCCAATTTAAGAAATACTGAAGAAAAGTGGGTGGAGACGTAATTTTTGAAATGTGGTAAATCTGAGAGATGCATACCAAATTAATCGGGTTTGGTCAGTTTGCTGTAGCGTCTGATGTCGTCATTTCGCAAGATATAAGGACCAGACGTGTGCTCTGCTGTTTTGTGCAGGTGGACCGAATATTAACGAGGGACATTTCCAGAGACTTCTTACATTAACTTTCGAACATTTACTTACCATTATGTTGTGATATGTGCGTATAAGTGTGTCTTTGCATATCTGTGCCCGAGTTTTCTATTTTACATGCACTGCTTTGTATGTTTTGCTTCAAGATACGTTTCAAGTTTCAATCAACGGCTAAGAAGTAGCCAGCGCCATAATGGTGCGCAAACATCTTCTTATATATTATATCAATAAAAAAATCGGGTTTGGTATACTGAGCTCTCTGGTCGGCTCCCGAAATCAAGGTATAGTTATTATTTTAGTGTCTAGTTTGTTGTTGTTTTTACTCTCACTGTCTCAATCTTTGTTTTTCTTAATATACTGTCTTCTACATTTTCAGTTGTAAGAAATAGTGCAGTTATTGTTCACATGAGACTATACGTTTTCTTGGCCCATCCCCCAGACTGGGTATGAGCCATGGATAATAGGCTACAAACAAACAACAATCAAGCAAAACAGCTCGCCTAGAATCATGTACTGTCTCTGTCTGCTTCATTACAATGGCGCAGGTCGACAGGTGAAACTTTCCGCTGAGGCCACCTGTACGTGTCCTTGCGGGTCGTCGGAAGTGAGGTGTAATCCATCCAGAAATTCCGTCCGCGCTTCCTTGGGGATGGCGTTGACCACCCGACCACCGCTTCAGCTGCCCATCGAACCATGAGTGGACGGCGTCCATGATTCCCCTGTGGTACCAACACACGACCTCATGAGCAGCATGCTGCCACTTCACGGCAGAAATACGTAAAGACTCATCTTCTTTGGCAATGCTGTCCACGCTTCTCATGGCCTAAGTGCAATCTGTTGCCAGTACTCTGCCAACATGCGATCCCCCACGGAACGCTGTCCAGCCTTCTTTGCTCGTGGATCCCCGCAGGGGCGCCTGCGCAAGTAGGCGTTTGGTGTGTTGCGACACCACGGACCCGAGCTAACGGGGGAGTTTCTACTCCCTCCCACGCCTAGCCGTGCGTGGCTTTGCCGTGTCCGGGGAAAAGGGGATCCTGGGGGTTGAGCCGACACTGGGTGATTGGACCTTCAAGGCCCCCCAGCAGAGGCAACACACCCCTTTGGCCCCGGCTTCACGTAGACGGCACCCCTGGGCTGACCCACCCAGGGGAAATCGGCAGTCGCCTTTTCCTATCTCTCTCTCCCTACATCTTCGTCTTTTTTACTTTTTTTGCTTTCCTGTCTACTTCTCTCTTCTGCTTACTTCCAATTTTCTCGGCGGCAAGGGTTAACCCTGTGCAAATAGCCTACCTTGGTCTAGGCGCATTGGGTTATAGTAGCGTTGTACGGCTGGCGCCTGCAGGTTTTAGCATCCGCAAACTTGTAGCGTCCCCTCGTTGGGCTCCGTGGTGGGTGGCCGCCAACGCTTCTGAAGAAAATTAAACTGGAATGCATAGAGCGTTTCCCGTGTTAAATGATCGTACCGCCTTAAAGCGCGTACGCACCGAAGACTTTGGCTTTTTCAATCGATCAAATGAAAACTTTCCCCATTTTTATGTCATACATAGTGAGATAAGCAGCAAGCAAGCGAGAACTGTATCCCCCTTTGTAGTAGCCAGATTTCTCACAGAAACTCCAGGAGCCGGGTACAAAGTCACCAAAATGGCCAGCGGAGACCTCCTCCTTGAAGTTCGAGAAAAAGAACAGTTTGAAAAGCTACAGAATCTTTCAACTTTTGGTGACACTCCCATCACTGTAACGCCACACAGATCCATGAACACAACCCGTGGAGTAGTATCTGATGCTGATTTGCTCGGCTTGACTGAAGAGGAACTTCTGGAGGGGTGGAAGAGTCAGAATGTGACCAATGTACAAAGGATCACCATTAGAAGAGACAACAAAGTAACACCAACAAAACACCTAATACTCACGTTCGCTTCCAGTAATCTGCCAGAAAGTATTGAAACAGGGTACACTAAGACGTCGATCAGACCGTACATACCTAACCCACGTCGTTGTTTTAAATGCCAGAAGTATGGCCACGGCTCACAAAGCTGTCGTGGTCACCAAACTTGTGCACAATGTGGAGTGTCAGGCCACAATTCTGACAATTGCGAAGAACCATCACACTGTGTGAACTGTGGTGGAAATCATGCCGCATACTCACGGTCTTGCTCATTTTGGAAAAAAGAAAAGGAAATCATCACATTGAAAATTAAAGAAAATATCACATTCAAGGAAGCAAGACGAAGAGTGTCGCCATTTTATGGCGCTACATATGCTGATGCGGCGCGTCAGGGGGCAACCCCGCACCAGCCCTCGCCACTCCTTCGGCCAGCGCAGAGCGAGCCGACGGCTGTGGCACCTGCCCCCAAGGCGGCAGTAGTTCAGTCTACTCCGCCTCCTAGCGAATTGAGGCCGGAGACTCCAGGGTCCTCAGGTCTCAAGGCCTCCCCTGACCAGGCGAGGCCTAAAATCCGAACCACCAGCTCGCATGTGCGGGCACCCAGTGCCTCTGAGGAGGCAATGGATACAACGGTACCCTTGGTACCAAAAGAGCGGGGCACCTCCTTGGAGCGCGCCAAGAAAAATAAAAAACCAATAACGGGGCCGGACAACCGTCCTGCCACCTGAATTAACGAGCTCACTCTAACACAGGATACTCTTTGTACACACAGCAGCATCTCTCTTGTATAAATATGCAGACAGAAATATTACAGTGGAACATCCGAGGCCTTCTTAGAAACCTCGATGACTTACAACAACTCCTCCATGAACAGAATCCAAGAGTGCTGTGTGTACAAGAGACACACTTAAAACGAACTAACACAAACTTTTTACGTAACTACATAATCTTCCGAAAGGATAGAGATGACGCCATACTACCATCCGGTGGTGTAGCGATTATAGTAAGTCAAGGTATAGCATGCACACAATTACCCCTTTAAACTTCCCTCGAGGCGGTGGCTGTCCTAGCAGTTATTTTAAACAAACTTGTCACTGTCTGCTCTTTGTACACACCTCCGCACCACCGTCTCGAAAAACTTCAATTCCAGTCGTTAATAGACGAACTACCTGAAACTTATCTGGTCCTTGGGGACCTGAACGCACATAATGGTTTGTGGGGTGACTCTCGCTGTGATGCCCGAGGTCGTCTTATTGAACAAGTCCTCATTTCATCGGGTGCTTGTCTGTTGAATAAGAAAGAGGCAACATACTATAACCTTGCCAACAAAACTTACTCTTCCATAGACCTCAGTATCGCATCTCCTTCACTTGTACCATTACTTCAGCGGAAAGTCATAAATAATCCATACGGAAGTGACCATTTCCCTTTAGTTTTGAGTACAGCAATAATAAATGAATGTCCTCCACATGTTCCCAAATGGCTGGTAAACAAAGCCAACTGGGAACAATTTCAAAAGCTTACTCACCTAAATTGGACTGACATATGCAGGTTAGGCATAGATGAAGCTGTGCAGTACTTCACGGCTTTTCTTACTGACGCAGCAACCAAGTGCATTCAACAAACATCTGGACTGCCCGGCAAACGACACGTTCCGTGGTGGAACACTGAGTGTCAGAATGCGCGAAAGGAACAGAACAGGGCATGGAGGTTGCTGCGGAACTCGCCGACAGCGGAAAACCTTGAGAGCTTTAAGAAAATAAAATCTCGAGGCAGGAGAACGCGTCGGCAGGCCAGAAAAGAAAGCTGGCACAAGTTTTTTATCAGGGATAAATTCATATACACAAGAGGCTAAAGTCTGGAACATGGTTCGTAGGGTAGCAGGAAGACAAGTACACTCACTCCCACTCGTAAACACACAGGGTGATAGCCTGGAAGATCAAGCGAACTTCCTTGGTGCACACTACGAGCAGGTGTCTAGCTCGTCACACTACACTGAAGCTTTCCAAAGACACAAAGCAAAGATAGAAAAGCAGAAACTAGAATCCAAGTGCACAAATTACGAGGAATACAACCAACCTTTCAACTTAGCTGAGCTACAAACATCGCTAAACTCTTGCAATAGTTCCGCTCCAGGCTACGACCGTGTCACATATGAAATGTTGAAAAACCTGCCGCTCGAAACGCGAAAACTTTACTCTCTCTATACAATGCTATCTGGCTTTCAGGCACCATCCCTGCTTCCTGGAAAGAGGCTATTGTTATCCCAATTTTGAAACAGGGCAAGGACCCTTCCTTAGTTTCAAGGTATAGGCCCATTGCACTAACCAGCTGCCTTTGTAAACTTTTTGAAAAAATGATAAACTGCCGACTTGTACATTTTCTTGAAACAAATAATTTGCTCGACCCATTTCAGTGCGGGTTCCGAGAAAGTAGATCCACCACAGACCATCTGGTGCGTATCGAGGCACAGATCCGAGACGCTTTCGTCCACAAACAATACTTCCTCTCTGTGTTTCTCGATATCGAGAAGGCCAACGACACAACATGGCGTTTTGGCATATTAAGAGACTTGTCTCACCTGGGTGTCCACGGTAGAATGCTTTCCATATTCGAGAGTTACTTGTCCAATCGGAAATTCCGTGTCCGTGTGGGCAGTATTCTCTTGCAAACATTTGTGCAAGAAACGGGAGTACCGCAAGGTGGTGTACTTAGTTGTACACTTTTTATTATTAAAATGAAATCCTTGCACCTGTCCATCCCCCGCAACATGTTCTATTCCACATATGTCGATGACGTCCAGCTCGGCTTTAAGTCATGCAACCTAGCAATGTGTGAGCGGCAGGTTCAGTTAGGTTTAAACAAGGTCTCCAAATGGGCAGAGGAAAACGGATTCCGGCTGAACCCAGGAAAAAGCACGTGTGTCTTGTTCTCCCGAAAGAGAGGCATGCACTCAGAACCCGACATTGAACTGAACGGCCAACGTCTGTCTGTGAATGCGGAGCATAAATTTCTAGGCTTAATCTTGAACAAGTTGACCTTCGTACCACACATAAAGTATTTAAAAACAAAATGTTTAAAAGCCACGAATGTTATAAAAGTGTTGTCACGTACTACGTGGGGTAGTGACAGGAAATGCCTCATGAACCTGTATAGAAGCCTCATTCGCACCCGCTTAGATTATGGGGCCATTGTTTATCAGTCTGCGACTCAAAGCGCTTTGAAGATGCTGGATCCCGTGCACCATTTAGGCATCCGCCTTTCTACGGGTGCTTTTCGCACCAGCCCCGTAGAAAGCCTTTACGTTGAGTCGAATAAGTGGTCGCTTCATCTGCAAAGAACTTACATGTCCTTTGTATATTTTCTTAAGGTGAAAGCAGACAAGAGGCACCCCTCATACTGTACTATTAATGATTTGTCGAGCTCCATTTTGTTTCAAAACAGGCCTTCAATGAGGCAGCCCTTCTCAGTTCGCCTGAAGGGTCTAGCTGAGGACACTGGAGTGTCACTCGAACACAGTTTAATGGCCCCTGTTGCATGCCTTCCACCGTGGCAATGGCAGACTATAGATTGCGATGTGTCTTTCCTAGAAGTTACTAAACATGCGCCTATTGCCCATATTGGAACATACTTCTTGGAACTTCAACACAAATACACACGTCCTGAGTTCTTTACAGATGCCTCTAAGTCTAACTCCTCTGTGTCCTACGCTGCTGTTGGCCCTTCCTTTTCGGATGCTGGCCCTCTACATCCAGGCACAAGTATCTTCACAGCAGAAGCTTACGCGATACTTGTGGCAGCTAAACACATCAAAAAATTACAAATACAAAAAGCAGTAATTTTTACAGACTCCCTCAGTGTGGTAACGGCTCTGCACAGTCTTAAAAAACAAAAAAACCCTGTCCTCGTTTCACTTTACTCCATTTTATGCACACTCTACACACTCAACCAACATGTTGTAGTGTGCTGGGTGCCAGGGCACCGTGAGATTCAAGGCAATGTGAGGGCGGATCAGCTCGCTGCATCCGTCCACAAAAGCACTGCCCCTACACCCATATCAATCCCGGCCCTTGATCTTAAGCCTTCTCTCAAACGAAACCTCAGGGACTACTGGCAGAGCAAGTGGGATAGACACATACAAAACAGACTACACGCTATTAAGCCACACCTTGGTCATTGGCTGCCCGTATCGAAATCGCGTCATACAGAGGTAATACTAACGAGACTCAGGATGGGACACACATACACGACACACACATATCTTTTGTCTGGTGGCGATCCACCATTGTGTGACAGATGTGGTGAAAAATTGACAGTCCTTCACATGTAAATCCAATGCAAACACTTAGAAACTCTAAGAAAACGACATTTTCCATTACCCTACCGACAACATATACCTCTACACCCTGCAATGTTCGTCGGTAGGGAACCGCTTTTTAGTCATAAATCATTGTTAGCGTTTTTAAAAAAAATTCATGATTTTCATATCATATACCCGGGCATTCCGTAGCACGACCTCTCTAGAGAGGTTTTTGCTGCGGAGGTTACACAAGAAAGCACTTGCCTCACGGCCCTTGGACGCAAGGGTATGAACGGGGGAGGCACTTGTGCTAATGCCATAGATATCCACCATCGTCTTTATTATCACCAACTTTTGTCATCTATTCACACCACACACACCTTTCACGGCATGGTCATCATTTTATTACTTGTATGTTCTTACCCGCCTTATCGCGAGGAATTTTATGGCCCTTATACAGCCGCTTATCACAATCATTGTCCATATTTTTAGTAAGATGAACTGGCGCTCTTTGGCCAACAATTGGCCCTTGCGCCAAAAAACACCATATATCATCATCTTTGCTCGTGGATCTCAACAGTGTGAGTGGGGGAAACGCTTCAAACATGGTGAACGTGATCCTGTCTATTTATGTTTCATCCCCGACAGCGCCGTAGTACTGCGGTGTACCATTGTGTGACTTCGCGGCACGGCCAACGCCATGACAGCTACCAGCTCTGCGCAGTTCTCAGCAATCCTGCCGGCAAGCATCATCTTTTCGGATGCGGCCACCTCGCAAGACATTGGGGCTTGCTCAAGTGAGCAACGCAGAAAGCTGAGGGGCGCCCTGCGACAGCTCTCAGAACAGATCATCTGTTTAGCCTCAGTAATGTCGGCATTCTCACGTTCCGCCCCATCATTGCCGTCTATCTGGAAACTGCCGATATTCGACGGGTTCCGGAACGATGCCGATAGTTGGGTGGCAACCATTAACGTGCTAGT
The DNA here is from genome assembly GCF_013339725.1 of Rhipicephalus microplus. Classification (NCBI taxonomy): domain Eukaryota; kingdom Metazoa; phylum Arthropoda; class Arachnida; order Ixodida; family Ixodidae; genus Rhipicephalus; species Rhipicephalus microplus. Next base: position 123,923,914 of record NC_051169.1, read on the forward strand.
TGTGAGCGTGGCCTGGGCAGAACAATAGAAATGGTCCGTGGCCATAGGCCGTCTTCGTGAAGGGGCGGCGGCGTGGCGCCGGTATGAAATTTTGAAGCCGCGGTCATGGGTGGAGTGGAGCTCCACGCTTATAGCTGCTTTTGGTTCGATTCGCTTTGCTACCTGCCCGTTGATTTCATCCTGCCCTCAGGATGGAGCTCAGAAGAAGGCCGATCTGAAGGTGCAACTCGTGTATCTTCCATCCTGCCGTCCCTATTGACTAAGGTGAAGGGCGCCATCACGACTGCTTAACTGTGCATTGCACAGACATTTCCCTGTCGTGTTTCGAGATCCTGAAGAGCAGTGGCCCAATGGTGTAGCTGCGTCTGATGAATCCCTCACGGCAAGCTCCACAAAATGCCCTCCTGCAAGTCCTGACGCAAGTAATCCGGTGGACTTAGAGTCATCAGGCCATCCGGTGGATATTGAGGCGCCAGACTCTATCTTAGTGGACGTTCGACAACGTAACAAAATATGCGTGCCTGTGCATTCCATGATGCTCGTGCGTGACCAGACGGAAGTTGATCTGCACGCTTTAAGTTATTCACTAACTGAGCGTGAGAATATTTAGACCTTGCGAAAAGATGCCCCTCGAGAAAACAACAAAGACTCTAACACGTCTCCTGTCATTTTCAGCAAACACCTGCCTGCACAGTGAAAGTCTTTATTCTCGCAATGGTGTCAAATGTGGCCGTTTCAGTTCCAGGAAGTGCTGTAATGCTAAGCGTGGGCGTGAAAACATCTAAAATGCCTGAAATTTCAGCACCGCAGAAGCTAGAAGCCACGTTGCCGAGGAGAGAGGGAACGTTAACCATTTAAGCAGCCACCCTTTAGAAAAGCAAACCAACCCATGACTCAATGCAAGCGGCACAGACAAGTACTGTTGGCGGATCTACCATTTCGTGCGCTGCTATTATATCAGCAGTTTAAGAGGCATCTTCGCTTTTAAGGCATCTGCGCTTGAAAAAAAACAGTGAAGATGCCGAAACAGACGCAGCCAACCATCGGGGCCATCTCCGAGAACATTTCTTCCCAAGCCATATCACGTCGGAGAACTTCAACTACCACGGAAAAGCAATGCTATTTTTCTCGGGTGTACAGAGCAGGCTTTCTCTGCGAAGAAGCAGCGTGGCCGAGGTCCAAGCCACGAAGACACAGCCAATATTGTCCACCTTAGTCGTCATGGACAAAGGGACCAACCAAGGCCCAGTCTCAACAACAACATGGCAAATGCCCCAGGCTGGTGTCTGCCACCGTAACCAACTTGAATCAACTAACAGGTGGATTTTAAGCTTTATCGAGTCCGGACACCCGGAACAGCCAGTGCCGCCCACTGGAGACGCAGCACACAGACATGCCACCTACATAGCTTGTAGGCCGCGGTCGACCACCACGACGCATCCAACAATGCGCACCTGAAGCATTGTCGGTAGCTCCACGCGCTCGCAGTCATGGCCAAGTGTGATGGCTAACTGCAGCGTCATCGGGGCTTTAGCTAGCTGGGAAAAGCGGAGGAAGATGAAGTGCAAAATGTACAACTTCTGACACGGGATCGGGGTGTATCTGCCTGCTTCAATACAGTTCCAATATGTCAGCTTTCTAGCTATGTAACAACGTTGGAATTTGCTATTATGTCGTTTCTACTTGTTTTTAGAGAAACTCAGTAGACTGTTGTCTCTAGTATTGACAGATTAGATAATAAAAATAATTCATTCCATCGCCACAGGTTGAGAATGCTTCGCACTTCGGCGGCGTATGTAATTTTATTGATTTGTGGGGTTTAACGTCCAAAACCACCATATGATTATTAGAGACGCCGTAGTGGAGGGCTCCGTAAATTTTGACCACCTGGTGTTCTTTAACGTGCACCCAAATCTGAGCACATGGGCCTACAGCACTATCACCGCCATCGATAATGCAGCCGCCACACGCAGGATTTGATCCCGCGACCTGCGGGTCAGCAGCCGAGTACCTCAGCCAGTAGACCACCGCGGCGGGGCCATTAGAAATTATGTGAACCTATCTAACGCACTGAATTACGCAATGAAATCTCTAGAAAAAGCACCACCCATAAAGAGCATGCTTCAAGCACGTACGAGTGTCTATATTCGCACAGTAGCCTCTTAATTATTTTTCATGCCAGAGGGCAGCTGCCTTTTCAGGCAGATGACCAAATTACCCGAAGCTGACACAGTTAAGGCGGGACGGCGAATTGAGTGAGGGGAGGATAAATATAGGGAAATCGGTAATAATGAAATTCGACGAAAAGAAAATAATTCGCAAAACTGCATTTAAAATCACGTTTATTTTCAGTATGCTTGTCCCAAAGGTTGCTATAAAAAATAGGTAACAAGCAATATTGGTATTTTAGGTCCATAGTGCCCTGTTTGCTATCGCATAAAAATTGATAAAAGAACAAGGAGCTTTAGGACGTCACGCCGAGGGATTCATAATACTGGTCCACGAGCACCTGTTTTAATTGATAAAGACTGCGCCCGTGGAATACTAATAAGGACACTGGAATGCACTTCGAGAAGCCTTGAGTTGGATTTGGCTCGTAGGAACGCATTCATTACCTTATTTGTTTATAACTGCATCAATACTTAGGAGGCTGCATAGCTGCTTCGAAAGAGCGTTTTTTCTACAAATATATGCTTCTCTCACAGAAAGACACATCCTAGTATATTACAATAGGAATTCCACCAAAAACTTGGAACACAACAAAGTATAAAAAAACACTCATGAGAACTTACCCTCGCAAAACCTTTTAATTTAGGTTTAGGAGTCTCAGCCGATGCTTAATATCTTCGAAAGTCGTAAATCAGAAGAATGAAGTAAAAAGTTCATAAAACGCACTTGCCAGAAGCTTCAAGCGCGACACTAGAGAGTGATTTTTTCCTTCAGCTTTCGTTAGCTCCCCCCCCCCCCTTGTGTTCCCAAATAGTTGTTCTCTTTTCAACTTGCTCAGGGTAGTGTCCCTGCTAACAAAATAAAAAACAAATGCCAGGTATATTGAAAAAGAGCACGAAAGCTAATAAAAAAATTAAATGTTTTCTTTAAGCTTGTGATTGTGCAGTTCACTTGCTTCGTTTTAGATAGAATGGAGGATGTCGAAAATGTTGAGTTACTAAAAAGTGAAATGAAAGAAGTTTCTGGAGATCCAAGAAGGCTAGATAATTAGAGGAAGCATCAAGACAAGAGGACGCTTCTTCATGCCTCTTTTTTCAGTTTTTTTCTATTCCTTGTACTTTATTTTCTGTATTTAAAACAGCCTTCAAGGCCTCCAAATAGCGTCTTTACACGGTAGCCACCTGCTTTTGCGCAGGATCCATTATATTCGGCTGCACATGAAAACGCACTTAGCTTTCGGCAACGATACCAGGCGGCTTTCTTGTGACGCTTCGTTCTTCGACAAGGCGTGTGCTATGCCCATAACAGAAAAAAAGTAAATGTTGATAGAACAGAACTAAAAAGAATGTAAAAAACGCGAGTTGAAAGCAATTACCTCAACGGGTTTAGTGCTGCTGGTAAAAGTGTATTACACAGAGTACTCAAGTCTACATTTTTTTAATTTATATCACATTGATATGCCATTCAGTTTTTAAAAATGGTGACTCAGTCAGTCGTTCTTAACAAATTACATGTTGTGATTGCGCGGAAGTGATATCCCGTGATGAACGGCTTTACTAAACTGTTCAGGAACATTTAGCAAACACACGTATGCATGATGTATGCTTCACGTATGCTTCAGCAGCTTCTGAGAGATTGCGCATATTTCAGGTTATATTGCGATTGCATATTCGCATATTTTACAATTATGTCGAGGGCTAACTATGTGCGCGAGTGCGTGCACTGTCTTTTTTAAGGTTACTTTTAATTTCTACACTTTGAAGGTAATCTCTGCCTTGTGAATTTACAGAGACAAAAAGTTACTGCATTTTTGTCGTGTTGCCGGGATAAATAAACATAAAAATTATCAAGCAGGTCAGCTTGGCGTAGCATTGTTCCTGCCATCACAATTCACGTTGATAAAAATCTGCGAAGCCATTTGTCATCATTACCCTCATGCGGCTTAATTGAGGCTACACAAATCCGGCGTAATCACTATTGTCTTATTGCGGCCATACTCAGTCTTCCAAATGACTAAAGAATTTCAGCTTACTGAGCAGTGACTTCCGAACGGTTAGCCTGATTCAGATTAAAATAATCTGACACAATCCGGATGAGCTGTGCATGACCATGCACAGGAATAGAACAGGCTAGACATTCTGAACTCACGCCATATTCACTTGCTCGTGAATATATATTAGCTTAATCTGGCTAATCCACGTTGCCATATTGTAGTCATTCTGAGCATTCTAACTGACAAGACAATCTCAAATCACTCCAAATACGCTTGTTCGTGATTAGTGAGGATTAGGTTAATCCGGCCCAATTCACATTGTCGTATTGTGGCCATACTCTGTCAACCGACTGGCTAGGCAATCTAAACTTACTCATAAAGTGATGTTACAAAATTCCAATCACCTTAATCTAGCTTATTCTAATTTGGTAGAATCAGCCTAAGAGGAAAAGACGCAGTCACCCAAAGGGCTGGTCAGTCTCAATTCGCTCAACATGGACTTGCTGAGAATTAGCTTAACTAGGATTCATTAGGTCATATTTATTCCGAAAGAACATCACGTAACCGAGTCTAATCTACATTAAAACTGAGTCATTTTGTCTTGAAGTGAATTAGCGTGATCTGAAATAATCTCCACAAATCTCTCCTAATCCCACTTTATAGGTATCTAGCAGCATATATAGGTATCGACCAGCGCTATATTGGCTTGTCAGAACTCAATTAGGCTGCAATATACCGGCTTAGCAAGCCTTTTTGAAAGCATACCCTGGTTTAATGCGATATCCTTATTGGTGTCTGTGAGTATGAATCAGTATTTTGATTTATATCGAGTACTATATATTGTTTTGTCAGTGCTTATTTATATATGAACCAAGATTTTCTTGTCTTAACGAAGCTTATCGGCAAGGCAGCCGAACCTTCTATGCAGTCTTCACGGTTCAACGCAAAGGTCAACCTTTTCCTTATAAAAGCAGCTTTACGCGTTGAGTATGGGATACATCAATTGCGAGACAAGTAAGAATTTATTTAGAAAAATGCTCACTGTGAGCTATTGAAAAATGCATGACCACATGGTGGGCAAATCAACAACAAACCCCGCATATCTTTGTGCTTTCTGTCGAATAGCAGCGGCCGCATTTATTTCACTAGTGATTCCCATTCCATTCCTACGTGGGGGCGGCCCGCGACCTTGCTCTAAATAAGTAGCGTTTCTCAGGACCCAATAAAGTACTGTGTTTGTCTGTCTGGCTCACTTTTTTTGGTCGTTATTATGAGGGAAGCGAACGATCCCCTTGCCTTTCGCGTATGAACTAGTAGACATTGTAATACAACAGCCTGTCATAGCGGCCAAAGCACTCTTCTCATTACGTCAACAACCACGTATTTACTTCACTGTTTCCGCGTCAGCCTCTGCACGCCGCCCCACACAATGGAACCAGTATGGTCGCCAGGTGGTGCGTAGTCTTTCAGAAGAAATCTCCACCCTAGAGACGGAGGCGTGTGCACATCGAGGTACCCTAGTTACACGTTGCTGCAACTCGAAGGAACACTAAAGGCAAATACCAATTTATGTCAGTCTGAAAGCTGAGTGTATGGCATCTAAAACGGAAATATTATCAATAGCAGTGCCCGACAGGCTCCAAAAATTAGATACAGATTAATCACCGGACATGCGCCAAGAGTTACACAACTTGAAATGGATCCCTGTCATGTGAGAGCGTCCTACAACAATTATCACTAGTAAATAAACTAGCTGCAATAGAAACAAACAACCATACGTGCATCACGAGGCCTATAAAGCTGTTTGTCTGTTTCTATTGAATTTATATAAAAATTTATCACCTGGTTATACTATGAAGATTGATGCGAGGAATTCAAAAGTTCTGTTTTCTCTTGGTTAGGCTGGATAGGTGATGTCAGATAGCGTGGTCCAGTTGAACCAACTCGGAAGAAGTTTGTTCGATGGCCATTGTAGCTGCTGTGGCTCCAGCTACTGCTCCGCTCCACTCTACTGCTACTTGTGTCGGTGGCCGCGTAGTAAAGCTGGGCAACGTTGGGCACGGTAACAAGGAGGTCAGAAAGACCAGTTTCAGGTGGGTGATACAGTGCTCTAACACAATGTGGACCACTAAACGGGGATTTCATTTTAAAATACACACTTCCTTGCTACAAAAGTAGCCTTACGAGGTTTGTTGATGATTTAAAACACTACGAAGCGAACAAAACGAACAGCGTTCTCGGCTCGGCACTGGTGTTTGACACTGGCTTCTCGAGCACACATTTTCGCATGTTCTTGAAAAGCGCCAAGCCAGTTAACGGTCAAGACTGATGCGCGAGCGTGTGCAGGAAGTAGAGAGTGCGAACAGCGAGAGAAGGAACAGCGAAGCAGTGCATCTACCCTTTCCAACAGTATCTCACACTTCATGCTCCGGTTGCTAGGAGCGATGATAAACGCGCGCACCCACAGCTATTACTAAGGGAAAAGGAATTAAGAATGGAGAGACAGCTGCCGGCGCGCGGACATCGCTGCCGACGCCACGGAAGAAGCCAGATGCCTCACATAGCTAGCCAAAGAAATGCATTCTCATTTATTGAAATGTTACAAATTTACCAAGTGAAAGATTTATTAACAAAAACAATCCTCGGAAGTCGGACGTTGATGTTTTCGATCCGAACGCAGACCTTCCTGTGCTGATAAAGCCAGCTACTGAGGCTGCGGACATCTTGCAAGTATGCCGGCTTGGCGAATCCCATTGCATCAAGGTGACGTTCAGAGGTGATTGCATCCCATCACATGTAAAGGTTGGTCACTTTAGTCACGTTGTCCGACCTTACATCCCAAGGCCACTACAGTGCCACAACTGTCTAAAACTGGGTACTGTTAGTGGTGTGTGTAGCAACAAGCAAGCATGCCCACGTTCCACCGGACCCCACAAAGCAGAGGCTTGCCAAGCAAATCTCCTAAAATGCAGCAACTGCAACGGGAAACATGAGACCTCATCCAAAAACTACCCAGCACTCAAGAAGGAGAGGAGCATTCTGAGACAAATGGTGAAAGACGGATCCTCACGAAAGGAAGCGGTAACGGTTGTTCAACGACGGCGTTCTCGTCGATGGCGGTGCTCGAAGAAAAGAAAAAGCAGTCATGTGCCGAACGTGCCTTCACTTACATCACTACCGCCACCACCGCCACCACCGCCACGACCACAGTGACCTCCCCCGCCCTCGCCACCAGGTGGGGTACGTCTAGACGTGCTGGAAGCCGCTGTGGCGTAACAGAGAACATCTTGCTCTGACTGGCCCGCTCTAAGGCGGCTACACGTGTCTACGGAACCTCAACATCGACAGTCAACAACGTATATGCCCCCAGCAGGCAGTTTACCCGCCAAAGAGGTACAAGATATCTTTGTATTGAGGTCGTTCATGAGTCTCATTCGCACTCTATTGGCTAGTCTACAGATCCCTGCCGCTAAATGCGCACTGCAAGTCTTGGACACACTAGAACCAGTTCTTGCTGGACTTCAGCAACAAGATGGCACACCATAGATAACATTAGTCTTTCCAAGAAAAAGCCAAGCGTGCTTCCATAATTCAGTGGAACGCCAGAGGTCTACAGTCAAAAATGCCTGAGTTTAGACAGTTCATTTTCGAGAATAAGTTTCCCATCATCGTCATTTGTGAACCACATTTTTCAAAAATACCTCGACTGTCGGGCTATGAATCGTTCGTTTTTTCATCGTGCATTGAGGTAAGTCAAGTTGCTGTGTACATCCGTAAAGAACTCAATTATGTTCGCCAAAGAGTAGAGTCTCACAATGAGAATCACTACGTGTGTCTATATGTTAAAAAGAAGATATTGTCGTTTTCGCTGATAGGCACATATATAGCGCCGTCTAGTCAACTGGATCAACAGATAAAATTGATATAATTGCAACGACTCCAGAACCTTGGATATTAATGGGTGACTTCAACGCCTATCATTCACTGTGGGGAAGCATCAGGACAAATCGAAAAGGCACGAACCTAGTTGATCACGCATCAGAGAACGGGTTCAGGTGCTGAACAATGGCAGCCCTACTTATCTCCGAGGAGTAACTTATAGCAGTTGCCTGGACTTGACATCAGTGTCTCATAGCATTGTCTCGAAAGTCTAATGGTTCACGGATACTGAAACCCACGGCAGAGACCATATCCCCACGTACGTGACAGTCAGAGGTCTGGACAATTCTTCTTCATCTGGAGACTCTAGACATATTGACTGGAAAGAGTATCAGATATCAGTGGACAGCAAGTGCATGCACGAACCACCGAAATCCATTGAAGTGATTTGTTGTGCGATGTAGACTTCCACGAAGGTATGTTCGAAAGAATGGAGACATACCGCACTTGACCAAGAGTTGGAGCAACTTCGAGCGGTTCGCCGACGTGCCGAAAGACGATACACACGCACGAAATCTATTTATGACCTCAGAGAATCGTGACGCATTCAGAAAAAAATCCAGCGTCGAATGCACAAACTCCAGAAGCAACGAAGGGAGAGTTTTTGTGACTCACTAGACCCTTGCAAGCCTTTGTCTCCCGTATGAAACTCCGCAACCGCGTCATCCTTTCGCCGCTCTGGCGCAACATCATGACGCTCACAGCTTGATGTTTCTGGTTAATTTTGTCCAAAGATCGCTGGCGACATTTTTACACCAATCAATCTATTGCCACAGAACTCTCCAGTCACAAGAGATCAGCAATTGGAGGCTGCATTCACTATAAAACAACTTCATGCGGCATTGAACACATTCAGACGCTCATCGTCCCCAGGTCCGGATGGAGTGACCTATACTGCCCTACATCACCTAGGCCCGCAGGCCCAGCACTGTCTCCTGGACATTTTCAATAAGTCTTGGCATGATTGAATGGTGCCTGATGAGTATAAGTGCAGTCTCCTGGTGCCTTTGTTGAAGCCCGGAAAGTCTCCATTGGATTTCGCATCATACTGGCCTATAGCACCAGCAAGCTGCGTCGGCAAGGTCATGGAGAGGATGCTGCTTACACGCATGGAATGGTACCTAGAACGTTATAACATCTATTCTGATGCTATGGCAGGCTTTAGACGAGGTCGGTCCTCAATTGATAGCATCATTGACTTAGTGGCCTCTGTTCAGCAACAGAAATCTAAGAAGCGGCTGCCGGTAGCTCTGTTCTTAGACGTGAAAGGTGCCTATGATAACGTGACCCATGAGGCTGTTGTCAATGCTCTTGGAGCACCTGAACTTGGAGGTTGTGTCTTTCGTTGGGTAAGAAGCTACCTCACAAAGAGATACATGTTCGTTCCAACTGAAGATGGGCCTACGAATAAGCATTTCACAAGTCGTGGGGTGCCACAAGGCGGCGTTTTCAGTCCGACTCTTTTCAACCTGCCTCTGGTGGGGCTCACCGAAACGCTGCCACAGACGGCTTATATATCTCTACGCTGATGATATCTGCATTTGGGCGTCCGGCGTCCTGGAAATTATCGCCCAATTTCCTTGACGTGCAACATATGCACGTCAAGGAAATGGGGCGATAATTTCCAGGTGAACTTTTACTACCACTTTTATGAACTGGCACTACCTTCGCTATCTTCCAGTCAGAAGGCAACATTGCTGTAGCGAGCGACTGCCAAAAAATCTGAAACAGGATATTGCCAGACACATAAACAGTGTTCTTTATTATTTTTGAATTGATATCGTCAATACCAGAAGATGATGACATCTTCAGATTTTCAATAATTTTAACTATGCCTTCATTTGTGATATCTATAGGTGACACGAATGAGTAATCACGTTCAACAATTTCTGGAAGATGAGCATGCTCGCAAGTAAACACGGATGAAAAGAATGAGCTAAAGACATGAGGACAATCAGTGTCGCCAAAAGGAGTGTTATTTGCATCGTGTAATGAAATGAAGTTATCGTCCTGATTAGGACTTATTACTGTCCAGAATTTTTTCGGATTAGATTTCAGGAGTGAAGGCAAATCCTGGGAATAGTATTTATTTTTCGCAGTTTTAATTTCGTGGCAATATTTTTTTAGGCATTCCTCGTATCTATCCCAAGACGTGTGTGAACGCGAATTTTTCGCAGACCAATAAAGCCGCTTCTTTTGTTTTTAAGTCTGCGCAAAGACTTGGTGAACCATGGATTAGTTTTATCATTCGTAATCGTTATCAACGGCACGTGTTTTTTATTAGGGCTGAAATCGCATTCTTGAAAACAACCCAGTTTTCTTCAACTGAGCGACTGTAAAAGGAAGGCAGCAGCACATTGTCAAGGAAAGACTCAAGTTTCCTGTTAATGGCATCGTAATCGGCTTTATTATAATCTCTAATTTTCTTCGATTCGGTTCCTGCAAAAGGTGGCAAGATAGAAAGATCAACTTGCAGCAGTTTGTGGTCACTAAAGCCATTCAAATAGTTTATGTGGTCTATAGTTTCAAGTGCAGTTGTAAGAACGAGGTCAAGTGTATTTGAATTGCGAGTTGAGTGAGTGACAACCTGAGCCAAATGAAAGTCTAAAGTTAAGTTAATGAAGTCAGTTGAGTATTACAAGAAGATGACAGCTCCTCCCAGTCAATAAATGGTAGAATGAAATCACCGAATAAATAAACAATGCGAGCCTCACAGATTTCGATGGCGGAATTAATGCTGCTGCGCAACTCTTCTAAGAAAGAATGATGACAATCGGGCGGGCGGACGATAACAGCTGCCGAGCAACATCCTTGTGGAATGAATTGTGCAAACTACCCATATAACTTCAATCTTATAATGGGAAGCGACGACATAAGACGTGATGTTTTTTTTAACAGCTATAAGAACACCACCACCCCCTCTGTCTGGACGATCGTTTCGATAGACGTTGTATCTGTTAGCATGCGTAAAAATCTCATTGTAATTGATGTCAGCGTTAAGCCATGTCTCAGTGAAGACAAGAATATCAGAAAGGCTATCATCGATATAGGATGACACTATTTCACGTTTGGATAAGATGCTTCTAATATTAGTGAATGATACTGTTAGTGACAGAGGAGTGCAAGGCTTATGCAGCTCCGGCTTCCTAAACGTTTGTACGTTTCCTTCTAGCTATCTGCCTGAGCGTATAACTGATTTAGAGACGGCGTCATAGACGTAAACTACGTTTTCGATGCGCAGCTTGTCCACTACAAGCCTAAATGGCTTATTTTATTTTCTGGCAAATTTTATCAGCTTTCCGCGGGTCTGTCGCGTTGCGAATGAAAAATCTTCGCGTATTGAAAACGTAGTGCCTTTCAGATTTCGGGCACGCGACAAGATTTGGTCCTTATCTTTGAAAAAGGTAAGTTTGGCAATGATTGGTCGACACTTTTTTTTATCATGTTTACCTAGTCTATGAACCCTTTCAAACTGAGTATTAGTGAGTGTAAGCTGCAATTTTTCAGAACAAAACTTAATAATTTTCCGTTCAGAAGCTGCCCAATCCTCATTAGCATTGTCTTCAAACCGAAAAAGGTTAGGTTGGATCGACGCATCATAATTTCCGCTTCATCACATCGCGAAGATATTGATGTAAGCTGATCCGTAAATCCTCGCAATGTGTCTGCAGGTGTGGCCTTAGAGCTCATACCTGCTGAAGACTGTGCCTCTTCAAGTGATACCACTTTTGTACTTAGGCGCTTAATCTCATGTAGATTTGATTTCAGCTTTTCAGACATATCGTGAAGAGCTGGTTCGGTACCGTCCTTAGCTGCGATTCCGGTGGCCTGAACCTTTTCTAACGCATCGACTTTTAGCCTTAGTTGCTTCATTTCGTCGAGGACTGTATTATGTTGCGTTACCAAAGCAGCGTATTCATCTTTGAGTTCCCATACAGTTTCCAGTGCCTGGGCGAATGCGTCAGCCTCCGCCTTCGACATAGGCCCTGGTTTTACCTCAACGTCACCCGCAAGCAACAACAAAAGGTCGGACCAAGTACAACATGCAAAATACAGACAAAACGACACCCGTTTCATTAGATCACTACGCTCTGGTGGGCGCGACACCGCGAGAAGACAATAATTGCTGCTTTTTATGCTGGTAGCATGATTGAGATAACTGACCTGCCAAAACATGGGTCGTAAACGAGACATTCTCGATGCGGTGTCGAGCCCAAAGTGCGAGGCAGCAGACTGGCATTTATATCCCGTGGCGCGCACTTCCACCGTCGCTGTTGTCGATTGTCGTTACCAGACGAAGTAGTATGTAGCACCCAGATTTGGCATTTCTGTATATATATATATATATAAATATATATATATATATATATATATATATATATATATACACAGAAACGCTCAAATTGCCTTCAGCACGCCATGAAATGCTTCGAATTTAAAAGAAAGCAAAAGTGCAGAGACCAATACCATTCGGCACCTTAGCGTTCGCCACCATATTAATTATATCGTTATAGCAGAACAAAAAGACAAGCAAGAAATACAGTGGAATAGCGCAGTGCTCCCAAACCGGATGCTTGCCTAGTCATTGCTGATTGGGGATGATTGCATTGCACTCTGTGTAGATGAGCTAAACTTTGATCTACGTATTGCGCCATTCGCGTTTCATCCAGCGCCGATAGTACGTACAAAACGGCAGTGCTGTGTTGCACTCGGATTCATTTAGCTTTGTCTCGTACGTTTCAGATATTGTATCCGGAAGCTGTAATTCATCATTAGAGAGGGTGATCACTACCGAAGCAGTGGGACCTGACTGCATGAATGGTGGTCGTAAGCTGTCCGAAGAGCCGTATATTGGTGAACTGAATTCCACCATAGCACATGTCGGATGGGTTTGACGTTAGATGACCCTTAAGCGGACGGTTCCGGAACGAGGCTACTGTTGTACGTTTGAGCTATAAACAATCACGGCAAGCATTGTGTGTCCTGAATGTCTCATATTTTCTCAAAGCGGGACCACCTTTGAAGCGAGACTGGCACACTCTCCGCTGCTGTCAGTAACAGCCGTAGATTTGCCTGCGCTCTTGTACAAAATACCTCTGCGTCGAGTACAGTCTTAAAAAAATGATTGCACCTGCGATTTCATTTGCTAAATACATTGAAATATCTGTTTTTGGTGCAGCCAGATTCATTTCCTGTCTCCATATCCTTGAAAAAACATTTTTTCCTTGAGCTGCAAAGCATTGAGAGAACACAAAGCGACGGCGAAGCCGCTAAGTGGCAGGTGCAGCAGACTTTTTGGATGAGCGGATTCAATTTCCGGAGTGAAGATTTACTGGGCGTTAATCAGTGAGAGGCTTCACCTGGTATCGATTCCATGACCTACTTTCGAAACGCTGCAAGAGACTAGCTCCCCTTCCCCTCCAAAAAAAAAATATAACTCGAGAATACTCTTCAGCGTTTCTTGAAATCATGTTTGCGAGACCATTATGAGAGGAGAATGTGTCGCCTGAATCCTGAGCTGCAAATATATTGCTTTGCGAGTCTATCTAAAAATATATCGAAAAGTACAAGTATCTAGGACTCTTATTTACTGGCTGTCTATCCAGGATCACGCGTATTGGTATATTATATATAAATCAATTTGAAAACACGAGGTTATCTCTAGAGCATTCTTTTTGTAGACAAAAGCACAGGGACAAGGACAGTGTCCCTTTACAGTGTTCCTTTCCACTGTAACCTGTGTTCCTTTCGTCCGTTCCCTCGGGCGTGTGCGCTAAAGTTTCATTATGCAGCGAAACCAACTAGCCCGTCATTCCGTATTACTGCAGTTCATCTGTAGTTTTTCGGGCTCTTCGAACCCTCATTTCCGCGTAAAAAACTTCATAATGCGCTGGTCCGTGTGTCCCTATCGTCGGTGCCCTCGTGTGTGTGCGCTAAAGGAAGGGAAACGCGTTGCGGTGCTTTCATACGGACGCACGTATACGTACGTCCTCACACACGTGAGTCAAAGAGCTACTTCACGTACAAAAGCACGGAAACCAGACAAACTTGATAGCAGGGGCTAACTGCTTTATTCGACGCATCAGTGGCGTCTCGCTAAGAGGAACAAAACATATGAGACATAATATATCGATACCGAAGCTAATATATCGATACCGAAGCGGGGGTATGGGACAGGCCTTCTGCGTCAAATTGCTTCCGTGTGGACCTGTAACGAAGCTAAGGGGCGAATATTTGAAGTATTAGACTCCATCGTGCGAAACAACCTGAAGGGCCCTTCAAGTTATCTAGCCAGCACAGGGCGTGGTGATCGCTCCCTACTTTGAAGGGCCTTCCATATAGGTAGGGGCAAAACTTTGACGTAGCTCAGATGATAGCAATGCATTCATTTTTGTTGTAGAATAGTTGCCTTCTGCATTCGATAGCGACCAGCTAGCATAACTGATAATCTTTTTTTTTCGTTAGCCTTCTGCTTCTGCACATGAACGGTGCCGCAACCTACGCTGCTTTCGTAGGTGTGGATTTTGCTATCGGTGTATTCGTAGGAATGGGCAAGTATCAGAGGAGTCTGCAGGCATCGTTTCAGTTCCTGAAATGCTTCAACTTACGCCATTCCCCACTTAAATTCAAGGTCATGTTTTTGTGATCAGCGCCAATGGCTCGGCGATCTGCGAGAAATCTTGATGAAGCGTCTTTTTTCACGTGCCGGACGCCGCCATAAAGACGTTTACCCAGCACCTCCGCCGGATTTCCCTGGGCCGTCATGTCGGAGAAGAGAGCACACTGTATTTCGGAAATCAGACTGTTTATCCGGCAGAACTTCTGGTCGATTCAAGAAAAGTCATACTACAGCGTTACACGCATCGGAACTGAGAGCAGCGAACATAGCGTCGTCCGTCGATCAACTGACAAGCGGCGAAGTGCGTCGACATTTACACTTTTGTCGTCTAATATTCAAGCGTTATCGCTGGAGGCCACATAAGTTCTAGATTACATTATTATGTTCGCGCTGGCAGCATAATCTGAACAAAATAATCTACTACAGCCCCGAAGCTTCTCAGACACTGCAGGTGAGGTTGGAGCTGAACATTGTTAGAGTTGTGCGGGTCATATTAAAACTTGAGGAAAAAATGGCGCAATAATGTGACTTACTTTATATTTTTTTATCTGCCAGCATCAGCCTGCTGGTCATGCTGCCGTAAAAAAAAAGATCGCGGACACTTTGTCCAGCAACATACCTTCACGGTCATTTTTTTTGTTCATTCCGTGTCTCTTTTATTAAAAGCTTTCCAGCCAGTGTTTCAATTTAATAAAAAACTGCTTTTAGTGGGTAATTGTTTTTTCAAAACCTTTCTGAGATTACCACATAATTGCGTGACAGCTGTTCCTCGATGAAAGGAAGCAAGAAAACAGCAAGGCACAACAGCAAAATTCATCAAGCGCCCCCCTGTGGCGTATCGGGAAATCACAGGTGCGAGTAGCGCTGAAGCAGTGGGCTCACAACACGGCGATGTGTTTTTTTTTTTGTGTGACAGTGAAAGCCTTTGAGCGGAAGTTATGTGCCACGCTTGAAATAATTCCGAACCGACACAGTTTACACCATTTAGGTGTGCACGCTTCGATGTTTCTGTTTTGTTCTAATTTTACAGCACTATAGATTCTGCTCGTTGACAAACTTTTTCTTTGCCTTACTTAGGTCGGCAGTTATGTGCTTTTTATCACCAAAGAGGGGCTTTAATTAGGACGCAAGTGAACATAGTTCCGTGAGATTGCCTAGTGCGTAGCATGTGAAAGATACAATTAAATTAAAAGTTCAGCCCATCATGTATGAGAAGGATTCTGTCGGCGTAAAATCAGCCAGTTAAACTGCCCGTGCTGAGACCGAATGCAGTCTATGAAAACGTTTTGTGGTATATGCTACCGAAACGACTTATATATAGCTGCCCCCAAAAAAGCAGCGCCACCCACACACCACATATTTGTGTACTGTTCTCAGTCTGGGTCTGTAATAACAGAACCTCTAACGTGAGAACTGTGACATGTCTGGGCTTATAGAATGTTGGTTCGCTGGAAGGGTAGCAGTCTAAATGGAAATACGTGTGATGAAAGGTAAACAAGTGGGTTACCTAAATTTCGTCAACCATAGGTACGTTTACTAAATTGGAGACACGGAAGTGCGTTTCAATACAAAGTGAACACCTTATGAGTTTTTTTTTATATATAGTAGACTCTTTCATAATGTTTATACGTAGGAGGAGCTTCCGTTTCGAGAATTCAGATTGTGGGCCCTTCTTTCCGACTGTTATAAAGCGTAAGTTGCATGTTTTCTTTTTTTTTTCAGATATCTCGGCAAATATTCACAAACACTTCTCGAATACACACAGCAGTGCAAAAGCAGCACGTCAATCATCACACGAAACGTAGAAAAGGTGGAGAAAGTGGCTATCGCGATGGTAGCCTACACGAACGCCTCAAGTATCTTCAGCGACTCGCAGACGGCACGTGTTCGAAAATACGCCAGCACCGGAATGTCCCCTGAGGCATTGCGGATCCTTAATACAGCCAAAATGCATGAGGCGGAAGAATGCGTGTATATCGTTTGGTTCATTGGCCACACGCCCTTAGGTAACCCGGACCGATTGTCATGGCGCATAACGTAGCTCGAGGTCTTACGTTCCAAAACTCATTAAACGAAGCGGCCACCAAAATGGACTTTTCTGCGCCGATAGGACGGTCGTCTCCCTAAACTTTGTGGCATACATCGACACTATCGAATGCCAAAACTCGAGTGCCCTCCGCCTCACCCCAAGCTAAATCAGACCCCGTCCATTCAATAGCGGAAGCTACAAACACGCACATACACAAACCACCTCATTATGCACCAACTATATCTCGAAGTCTATAGCACTAATCTATGCCACAACTGTGCCACCAGATCCACTCTTGAGTATATTTTATAGGAATGTCCAGTATTATTCAGCAATTATAGGGTCACGGCCTCCAATGAAGGCCTTCGCACGCGTTGGCAGACTCTACTGCTCAGTTCGGACCTGAAGAGGCAACACTGGGCGATTTAGCAAGCGAAGGAAGCCGGCGAGAGACAATCTCTCCTTCAGCTCTTAGGTGAGAGTCCAGCCCAGCATTGTGCCACAGATAATAATGTTTACCTCCTCTTTCTCCTCCATAAAGTTTACATCAGAACAGTCAGAAATTTCTAGAAAAAGACAGGGACCCTACATAGTATGCAGGGAACACAATGGACGACATTGCTGTTGATTCTGGTCATTCGCTTGGATTGCCATATCTGGGACCTTTTAAGCCGACCCATGTGATCATGTTTTGCTTTTCTGCAATGCAAAATGATGAGTCTAGCCTACACTTTTTTAGCTGGACTAGACTGAACGGATGACAAATGTCATGGTAGAAGTGCAGGCAAAAATAAAAGTTGTCTATTCATTCTGAGTTATCTTGAGTCAAGGGGAAACCAGATCAACGCCTATTTGCCTCCGGCAAAAAAAAAGAAAAAATCGCAGCATATTCACAGAATGAATGATGATGAGTGGGCGAAGTATCCATCTGTGCGTCCGTCCGTCAGTCCATCCGTTCATCTAATGCACACCACAAGTGCCGCTATCTCGCATCTTTTCATCATATACAAGTACCGCCATCCAGCAGGCATTTTAAGGACTAAAAAGAGGTGGCTACTACGACTACGACACGAAATATACTACCCAGGGTGTAAAAAGCTTCACCCCTAAAAACTATGGACGATCTCTGCGAAGGAAACCTTGATGAGATGCGAAGCAGCAGCGGTTCGCAGAGTATTCACCGGGTTGAAATGGGCTTCATTGTGTCAACGTGGGTGCTATAAGAACGGTTTGAAGCGAAACTTGGGGTAGCATTTACTCGAGTGAACGCTTGTTTGAAACATGAAAATACGACAGGCGGGACGCGCTAAAGACGCTTGCGCTCGGGTCCATTCGCTCACGTCTTGTGGGTGTTACCGGCGCGCAGTCTGTATTCTCGAATGCGATCGGTGTTCTTGACTAGCACCTCATCGATGTCGCTGGTCTTCTACTGGGGACGCTTGCGTTCAGCTTTTCTGGCTCGCGCCTCGTCGGTGTTGGTGTCGCCATTCGCGAATGCGATCGGTTTCGCTAGTCCTTGCAATGCCGACGACAGCCGGGAAAGGTACGTGCACGCTAGCGGGAAGCATGCCGTGTTGGATGGATGGATGGATGGATGGATATGACTGTACCCTTTAGATCGGGCGGTGGCTAGCACCACCAAGCCGTAATACTTAATGAACCAAAAACTAGATTTAATTTTTTTCTTTAAAAAGTGAATTTGAGGATTCGTACTTTGCAGTGAAGAGTTTAATTTTCACTCGTGCCTTCACTTTAGCCACCAATCAAATAACCTCCATCTAGTTAAGTCTACCCGCTTAAAGTCTATCTTGCCCTCCCGGTCTCTAAATCCCAGTGCTTTGAAAAACTCTGCGCCATCATCCTGAACTATAGGGTGAAGCCCTTTACAGAACATTATCAAGTGTTCGGCAGTTTCTTCTTCCTCTCCACACGCACTGCATACTGTGTCTACCCCTTCGTATTTGGCCCGATATGTCTTGGTTCGCAGTACTCCCATCCTGGCCTGAAACAGTAGAGAACTACCCCGAGTATTATTATAGATCCTTTCCTTGGCAATTTCCTGTTTAAAAGTTCGATAGATCTCTAGGGCGGACTTCTTAATCATGCCCATTCTCCCAATGTCAGTCTCCGTTTCCTTCACTTTCTTCTTAACCGATAGTTCTTTTTGGTTTTGGCCACCTGCTGTTTTCTAAGAATTTACCAGTCAATTTCCTGGTTCGCTTTCTTCATTTTGTATCGACATTTTTTATGTACAAGTAGCTGAAAACGTTCCTAGCCCAACGCTCCTCCCCCATTTCTCTCAATCGCGTCTCAAATTTTGTCTTGCTGCTAGCTTCCCTGCCCTCAAATGATGTCCATCCTATATCACCTTGTACTCCTTGATTTGGTGTCTTCCCGTGAGCTCCTAAAGCAAGCCTACCTATTCCACGTTGCTTAATTTCTAATCTTGCTTGAACTTCTGATCTCATGCACAAGACCACATTTCCGAACGTCAGCCCAGGAACCATGACCCCTTTCCATATTCCTCTCACAACATCATACATATTGTAATTCCACAGTGCCCTATTTTTCATCACTGCTGCATTCCTGTTACCTTTAGTCGTCACATATATTATGCGTTCTCTCGGGTACTCGATCCCATTGCTTATCCATACGCCCAGATATTTGTATTTATCTGTTGTCTCTAGCGTGACCTCCTGCATTCTAAGCTCACTACCTTCGTTGTCATTGAAAATCATGACTACTGATTTTTTCTTACTGAATCTAAGATCTAACCTATCTCGCTCATTACCGCAGATGTCCATCAATCTCTGCAAATCTTCCTTGTTGTTGGCCATTAGCACTATATCATCTGCATACATTATTGCTGGTAGTGCCTGATCAATAAGGTTTCCTTGTTTGACTAAAGAGAGGTTGAAGCCCAGTCCACTTCCCTCAAATTTGGCCTCTAATCCTTGTAATGATTGATTTGTGGGGTTTAACGTCCCAAAACCACCATATGATTATGAGAGACGCCGTAGTGGAGGGCTCCGGAAATTTCGACCACCTGGGGTTCTTTAACGTGCGCCCAAATCTGAGCACACGGGCCTACAACATTTCCGCCTCCATCGGAAATGCAGCCGCCGCAGCCGGGAATCGAACCCGCGACCTGCGGGTCAGCAGCCGAGTACCTTAGCCACTAGACCATCGCGGCGGGGCTCTAATCCCTGTAGATACATCATGAATAATAAGGGTGACAGGGGACACCCCTGCCTAAGCCGCCGTTTTACCTCTGCAGGCTTGGATACCTGTTTTTTTACACTTTATAACTACCTTGTTACCTTTATAGATATCTTTTAAAAGATTAGTGACTACATGTTCCATGCCTAGTGTGTCCAGCATTCCCCACACTTCCTCTTTAACCACGCTATCGTACGCTCCCTTGATATCCAAAAATGCTAGCCACAGGGGCCTGTGTTCCTTTTTTTGCTATTCGATGCACTGCGTCAGTGAGAACAGATTGTCTTCCAACCTCCTGTGTTTTAGAAACCCATTCTGCAGTTCCCACAGCACCCCCTCATCCTCTATCCATGCCTGCAGTCTTTCTTTTATAATCTGCATCGCCAGCCTGTAGACCACTGATGTCACTGTTATAGGACGGTAGTTGTTTATGTCAGCTTTGTCCCCCTTTCCTTTATAGATCATGCTCATCCAGCTAAGTTTCTATCCATCGGAAACTTCACCATCGATTATTATGTTGCTCACTGCCTCTCTCAAAGCCTGCTTAGACTTCGGACCTAATGACTTGATCAGCATAATTGGAATGCCATCTGGGCCTGTTGATGTACTACTAGGAACACTTTTCTCAGCCTTTTTCCACTCTTGTGAAAATGAAGCCATTGCGCCACTTTATTCATCTTTGTCTATTGTGGTGCATAAAGCAGTTCTTTGTTGAAAATTTTCTCCCACCCTTGTTCTTATATATTCAATAGCTTCGTCCCTTTCTAGCCTAGCACATTGGGCTGTAGTTATAAAACTCTGCTCTAGGCTCGTCTCATTTCTTATGGAGTTTAGATGGTTCCAAAATTTCGCAGCTGCCTTTCTATTTTTTATGTACTTCTGCCAGCCGCTGAGCTCACTTTCTTCTAATCTTTTTATTGATCAGAAAGGATGCATTCCTTCTACAGCTTAGAAAGGTTTCCCATTTTCTTTCAACATCATCTGCTGGTTCACCCCGCTGCTTAGAATGTCTGTGTTCCCTAGAGGCTTCCTGACGTTTTGCTATGGCTCTCTTAACTTCCTCGTCCCACCAACTTTTGTGTTTGTGTCTTCTTTTTCGGGGTGACTTGTCACACGTCTTAGCAAGCTCTAGCTCAAAGAGTCTAATTAGATTCGTGTATGTCCACATTGTCTTATTATCCTCCTTGATTACTTTCTCAATTTGTTTAGTGGCTATTTCAATTTGCCTTTCTGGATAAAAATTTTCCTGGCGTCCCGCCCGTCAGCGCGATCATGCGGCAAGCAGCGGCACGCTGTCCACATTGTCGGCGCCGCGATATTCTCGAGGCACGCGCAGCACGCGCACCCGTTGCCTCGCGGCTTCTTCTCACCGTCAGATGGAGAAATGTAGCGCTGGTGAGAAGGTGCCTACGTAAGGAGTGGGCTCGAGCGTTGCTAGCGGTGGAGAGGGTGAAGCGAGAAGAGCTGACACGTGGCAAGTGCGCAGCAGGCGAGGGAAAGAGACGTCACCGCGCACTGCAAGGAGGACATGACCTACTTGGCACCACTGCAACACATGCGGCGAAGGGAGTGGTGTGGACGGAGGGCAGCGTAACACAAGCTAGTCAAAGAGCTGCTCTGCATTTAAAATAAATAATGCACACGCGTCACATTGCTTCCAAGCAATCTTTAGCTGGCCTGCAGTCACAATTGCAGGTTTCTGAACATTGGCATACTTGATTATTTGCCAAATTGTTTTTTCTTCCTACTTTCCACCTTCCGGTTTATCTGTCGCAATTTACTTGACCGCTAATCATGGGCTTACCCTATCTACGCTGGCGTCAACGTCAACTTCGTTTCCCTCATCTGTTATCCCGCCCAGTGGTCGAGTTCTTGAAAGACAATTGTCTTTCTGCGAAAACTTCGAGGCGAAAAATTTAAGCTGTCTGTCTATACGTGTGTATGTCTTTCTCATTCCGGCAATTGATTCAGCCACCAGAGTGAAATTTGAACGCCTTGTTTGGCGGCCACCCATCTTTATTTCCTAGTTGAGTTTCTTACAAGTAGACACATTCTATTGGTAATCAGGCGATACGCTCATTTAGGCGCAATATCTATATGTGAGTAATATGAATTGTGTTACTTTTTTTTTCAAAACGCATAGATACCTAATCTTTAGGACATCTATGCTTATTAGGCTGCGCTTACAATGCGACACTATGATTGAACAAGAAAAAACGATTCTTTCCTCTGCACTAAATCTACACGGTGATACCAACCATTGGCTTTGTATTCTATTCTAAAAATACTGTTACTCCAAATTACTGCTACATGGCTGCCATGCCTCGCTTAGCACCTACTTATCAATTTGCTCACGGACAACGTCAAATAAGCGTTTTATTCTTTTTCCTTCCGGAGAGGAAACTATTGCCTTTCCACGACCTTCGCCAGCCAAGCACGGAGATAAGCCGCCAATTTTTAGATGCGAGGCATATTACTGTGTAGCTGGATTCGGTGTGCACCATGACCACCCTTAGTGTGAAAGCGCGCCTCTCACTCTCTACTTCTTTCACGCTCCCCCTGAATTCCATTTCACACATGGTTCCCATTTGCAGGAGATGGTGTAATTACTTTATTTGTCTGGCACCCTTCTCCAGAGAAACATTCACACTTCACTTTCAATATATTTTTTTAGTCTCTACAAGTGGGATGCACTTCCCTACTGGATCCGATTAACCTTTCTCTCCGACATGTTGTTACTCGGTCTAGCTCGCAGAGCTTTGTAGAGGCGCGTTTACACTAGACCGACACGACACTGACCTGAGCCCGACAAAACACGAGGCAGGCGCAAACCATCGGCCGACGAGTCGCCCGCCTACGAAGTCGCCAGACCGCATGGTCACACTAGGCAGACGACGATGACGATGCTTGAAACGACAGAATTTGATTGTACTGTAACGTGTTGAGAGACCGAAAACCTCGGCAAAACGCATCCGTACACCTGTCGTTGGTGTGTCGTCGGGACATCATCTACTAAGAGAAGAGAGAGAGAATAAAGATGGAAGAAAGGCAGAAAGGTGAACCAAGGCTGAGCCTGGTAGGCTACCTTGCACTGGGGAGGGGATAAGGGGAATAAAAGTTAGAGAGAAAGGGAATGAGACAAATGTCACTGATGCGGTCGACAAAACGGCAGTTATGTGCTTAACATCACAGATGGTGAGAGAAAATTCTCCCACATGTCTTTGCTTCAAACGACAACGAAGCGGATGATCTCGGGGGATTTAACAAATCCTTCTATGATTCTCCCGTGGCGTCTGAATAGGCAGCTCAAGCACCCAATTGTGTCTTTTCTTTGCTTCTATATTGCGTGCACCACCCTCTTCCCTCATTACCATGAATTATGGAGGGGGCTGCGCCGAATAGCCGGAGAGGGACAATGACAGAGCCGGGAGCATTGCTGAAATTGAGGTGTAGGTGTGCAAGTTTAGTCAGTGTCGCTGCCTGTGCCTCCAATGTGACTGCAGAATTGCCCAACGAAAGACTGAGCACGACGAAACGTGAGCGGGGTCTTCATGATGCCACCCGCGGACTGCTTTTGTCTTCGCAAGCCGATAACAAGAGAAAAGACATTTTTAAAGGCAGCCCGCAGACTAAAATTGGTGTCTTAATTGTCTCTCTAGTCTTAACGCGTCTTAAGCATCAACCTACGCATGCGGCCGGACAACTGCAACATTTCATGAACACAAGACATGCGTAAAGTGTGCTACTAAAACGCTACCAATTCGAAGAAATTCGGAGCTAAAACATTTTGCGCCGCTGCAGTGGTCTAGTGGCTAAGCCGCTGCAGTGGTCTAGTGGCTAATGCACTCGGCTGCTGACCCAAAGGTCACGGGATTGAATCCCGTCTGTTGCAGCTCCATATTCGATTGAGGCCAACATGCTATAGGCCCGTGTGCTCAGATTTGGGTGCACGGTAAAGAACCTGAGGTAGTCGAAATTTCAGGAGACCTCTACTACGGCGTTTCTCATAATCTCTGGAAGGTTTTGAGATGATAAAAAGTACATATAAATCAATCGATATTGATGCAACTACTCTAGCGAAGTTAGCAAAGTCAATGCTTTTGTGTGTGTGTGTGTGTGTGTGTGTGTGTGTGTGTGCGCTGCGAGTATGCAAGTGAAAGGAATGCAGCAAGCTGTAATAACTACTTCTTGCCATAAGAAACATGTATTTTAGGAGCTTTCTTGGCAAACTTCATATGCTCGCGCCTTCTCTGACTGGCGCAGGCGTTTACACAAGTTGACTGTGTACATTTATCTGGCCGCCACTCAAGGTCGCTGGACCAGTCGTCTCTTCGATGAGTCCTACAATGCTCACAAGGTGGTGCACCACGATGCAAAGGGCATGTTTTAGTTTTACCGCATGCTCGCCTTCTCGCGACTACGTCCACTTCATTCTGGTCGCTTCCAAGGCGCGGCAGCATGCGACAAGCTCCTACGATGAGTGTTACCCACAGGTACCGATATCCTCCCAAGATCCACACCTGCCTTCTCTCAACCCCGTTGAAGAATACCTAGTAGCTCCTAGCCTAACATTTATGAGCGTTAGGCATTTGAGTCACGGCAGCAGCCAGTATGGCATAAGGGGATTAACGTGCCAAACGACGTAGGAAACACTGAGCATTGCCGGTCGCAGAATGTGCCCGACAAGGCTGCCTACAAGGCATATAAATATCATGCGTCATCTCGTTAACAAGCCTTCTAATAAAAGTGGTCTCGCCGAAAATGCCCTATGCACCTTTGAGCAAGCTGCTCTAACATCAATCGCTTTGTGAATATGGCTATGGTTTTTTAGTGTATGCAGCATTACGTTGCATGCAATTCAACAACGTCGCGCGTAGGTCTTAAATGTCTTCTTAATAAATAAGTGAAGTAGTTTTTAGCGTTTTAATTTGTTGTGACAGTTTCATACACGTAAAAGATGTCGAGTAGATGTAGCGAACTTTTTATTGATCAACATCCAAGTTTTAATGCAGGAAAATATTCCTAAGGTCTGCAACAAAGATTGTGAGCAGCGACAATGACAAATCGCACCGTTCTGTAGTCTGTTCTCCAAAACACAATAGGTGCCTAATGCTGGCTCAGCATTGAGGTTTCAAAAAAAAACCTTTTTTATACTTGTGCCTTGAAATGACAGCTTCAACGACTTCAGTGCTCCTACACCCAGAAAACGACAAACCTGCTTGAAACGAATGGCCAGTCTTCACGTAACGACACACGGTTTTCCTGCTGCAATGCGGGTACAAGAGAATGGCGGCTTCGAGGACGTGAGCGCCAGGCGTTCATACCAACACCAATGGCTGCGAAGTGCGGCACTTGTTAAAAACAGGGCGCGTTGGTAAGATGTGTGGTACAGTTCTAACGAACATTGACTGTCTCGGGATGACAGGCGTAGCCAACGCTTTAGAATCGACACATACAACGACACAAATAATATAGATGCAAGATTAACAATCAACAAAGCTACAATCAACTACGATCAATAAACCTCCCAAATGAGTCTGTCACTAAGTGATTTTGATGCTAAGGTTACGCAGTCACATTAAATATGTAGCCATTCACATCACTAGTGCTAGCAAGAAATGATCAGGAGAGAAAGAAGATGAGGCCATACAGGAATGGCTCAATAAACCGATGCAGTCGTATTGACTGCACGGAAACTTGACTTGAGTGTAGTCGACAGAATCCGAACCTGTACGGGGATACCCCAATGCAGTCGTATTGTCTGCATGAAAACTTTACATTGGCACAGTCGAGGTCAGAAGCCCGCAAATGAAGATAAACTTTGACTTCACTTGTTCGCAAGAGCGACCCCTCATCGTGGGCTTCCAAGCAGAGTGCCAGATATGCGTGGAGTTGCAGGAAGCGACTACAACTCTGAGCCTTCTGAAGACGATCGCCCATATCCCCAGGTGAGCGAGATTAAGCAACTCAGTTTCGACGTAATGCATAGACTAGGCCAAAAGCACCAGGATGCTGATGCCAAGTCCTGTCTTCACGTGCCACAAGAAATTCCGGACGGAAACATCAACTAGCTGAAACTATTGGAGGGAATGCAAGACATGGAGCTGCAACGAGAAGATGTATGTCCCTGAAAGAAAAGTACCTCAAGTGCTGAAATGAAATCACAGCAGTGCCCGTTCAGGAGGGCTCGACGAGGAGAACATACCACAAACTTACTCAGATTTACATGCAAAATATGGAAGCATAGGTTGCCCATTATGTGAAGACGTGCCATGAGTGCCAAATGATAAAGTCAAAATACAAGGCTCGAATGAACAGAGTGGTATTACCAGAATATTCGAATCCACCATTCGAAGTAGTTCACCTTGAAGAAAATAGTGAAGGCGTCAAAAAAAACCTAAGCTTTTCTGCTCACAGAGGATGAGTGCACGTGCTTCGCGGCTGCAAAAGCTTGAAGAGAAGACGCGAATTGCGGAATAGCATTGTTGCAAAGAGAAAGTTTCAAACAATCCAACCAAGGTCATCGTTGCCAACAATGAGCCATCGTTTAGGAGTCGGAAGCTACGCAACTGAGACCGCGAAAGGAACATCGTGCTTCGATACCCAGCGCCTCATCATCCAGAAGCTAATTCTCTTGCTGAATGCGCAATTAATACGTAAAATGTACATAAGGTTATACTCGGAATTCAAGGGAGTCTGGAAGAGGGCTTTGGAGGCAGCCTAACATCACCATAAAAGGTCCTACACCGCCGGCATCGGGTGCAGCCCGCAATTAGCACCGTTTGGTACTGTCCCTTGTTTGCCAGCCGACGAAGATCGAGGCTTAGTTGGAAGGATCACGCTGAAGGAACACCCCAAGACCCAACTCCAACAGCAAAATTCATAAGTATGATGAAGATGCATTTTGATCGTCGCCACAGCTCGAAGTTGCCAGAGATCAACCTTGGTTCTATCATACGATTTAGGAAAAGATTGGGCTCACAAGCCCCATTCACCGGTCCAAATCTTGTTGTTAAAACAGCCAGGCAGCAAGGACTTCTCAAGACGTTGTGTTATACTGGGCCAAGTGCAAGAACAGAGGAAGCATCTATCGGAAATGTGGTGCCATATTACTAGCGTGGGGGCAACGACAGCCGCCCGGGAGAGTGTAGCGATCCACATCGCTAGCGCCAGCAAGAAGAGATCAGGAGAGAAAGAAGATGCGACCAGACAGGAATGGCTCCATAAACCGATGCAGTCACATTGTCTGCACGAAAACTTTACAAAATATTCTTGAGCAGGGCTGCTCTCTTGCTCTCTTTTAACGCGAATGTGTTATATGCGGGCGCCCACCAGACCTCTGCTGACGTATTTTCGTCCCGAATATAACGTTGTAAAGTATAAGCAATATAAGATTGCAAAGAAAAAAAAGCGATGAGGATAGGCTTTGTCGCCTGACTTCGAACGAGCCACTACGCTAAGAAACGTCCAATGCTGGGATCACTGACCGCAAGCCAATTATACACACTATATTGACACGTGTGTATATGAAAAAACGACGACAGGAATGTTTTGTAGATTCCAGCTAGTGGGACAGGTGATTTTCGGGACAACGAAGCAGGCGTGTTATGGCGACCCCACTGGAGCCAGTTCAGAAAGCTCGAAGTTTTAATTACTCAATTTTGAGGTCTTGCCCCCCCCCTCTAAACCTGTATCTACACAGAGCTGATCAGACATCACCGCTCTGCGCATTCTGCGGAGAAACGTAATCACTAGAACATTATTTTTTGTATTGTCGCTGATACACATTACTTCGAAAAAGGTTACTAATCATTCCATTTCTGAAAATAGGTGCTAGATTGACGGCGGAAACTGCACTAAGCTTTGGCGTCTCAGTTTTGCGACATTGCCACAGGGATGCTTTCTATACCATTTGCGATTATATTCAGGCAACCAAGCGTATACCTTTGTGATCTTCAATCAAATAATTATTATTTATTACTCCCCCCAAAAATTCTAAATGGCAAAGTGAAGTAAACGCAGCTGAGTAGTAATCACAGCACCTGAAGTCTCAAAATTTCTCAACTTGACTTTTTTATTTTTTTTCTCATTTTCTCTCTTCTTATGTGGTTTTCCTTACATTAGTCATATTATAATACAAATTCATTACACATAGTTAAAACGATCACAGAAAAACTGCACTACGCTTTCTTGGCCAATCCCTCTGAGTGGGTATGAGCCATCAGTCCAGGGAAAGAAACAAACAAACAACCTGTAGAGCTGATCCTGAACACAATCTTTTCGCTGCCGTAGGCTGCTGTCATCTTTTTTTTCGCGTTGCACTTCAACACTGGTAGAGGTGCTGGGCTACGACGCTGCCCAATGCTTTGCACCCCTAGTGGGAGCCGTTCATCCAGCCAGGACGTGCCTATTGCAACCCCTGTCCATCTATTCTGTCGTCGGCTACGAGGTCTTCCTCCAGAGTTCCACCCCTCGCAGAAGCTCTCTACAAGACATCTAGAAATGGCTAACACCAGCCCCCAGCCTGTTCTCGGCACCGGTCTGCCCGCTCCATCCTAGGTAACGTTTTTTCAATCGCTGGAGCCTGAACGCTTTGGTGGTGGCGCACACGAAGACGTAGAAGACTGATTAGATCACTATGACCGTGTAGCGAAGATCAACCAGTGGTCTGCTCAGGAAAAGCTCAGCCGGGCCTACTTCTATTTTGATGACAGTGCTCGTACTTGGTACGAAAACAGAGAAGGCAGCCTGTGCACATGTGCCGACTGTCACCAGCAGATGGTTGAAGCCTTAGCCAAGGTAGACAGACGTGACCAGGCCCACCAACTACTAGAGCTAAGAGTCTAAAAACCCAATGTAACAGTCGCCATGTTCGCTGAAGACATGACGCGTTTATTTCGGAGGGCGGATCCGCAGATGACCGAAGATAGGAAGTTGCGCTACCTCATGCGCGGCGTGAAAGAGCAGCTGTTCGCCGGACTTCTGCGCAACCCGTCAAGTACAGTAGAGAACTTCATCAAAGAAGCGTGGGCTATCGAGCGGGCACTTCCCCAACGCTGCCGGCAATATGACCGCTTGTGCAGCAGCACCCAAATTCAGGCAGGCGCTGTGACGTTTGACAATCATAGCTCCTCGCGTGTCATGATTAGAGAAATTGTTTGTAAGGAATTGCAGACTCCAGTAGTGGATACACCCACGGCATCTGTCGCTCAAGTCGTCCGCGAAGAAATCCGCCAAGCATTCTCGACAGCTGATCCTGCCCCCGAGCAACGTCCCATGACGTACGCCGCCACCCTTCGAAGCTCCCCACCCGTTCTGCCTTCATTCTACCCGCCACCTGCAAGCGTTCCTTGGTCACCACTACAGGGGGAGACACCGTGATGCCCACCCGTCCAGCCCCCATCCGACCAGTCGTCTTGTGGCCTGCCATGGCCATAATCACGTGAGGAGTCGTCACGGCATCCACAGCTTCGCCGAAGAGACACCTGGCGCACTGTCGACAGGCGTCCACTCTGTTTCCACTGCGGAGGTGTGGGCCACATACCATGCTATTGCTGGCACCGCGCCGATCCGTTTCGCCCTCTCATGCCACGGTTTGACAGTCGACATGCCAACGACTACGTATCCTGCCGTGGCGATGTCGGTTCTCAAGGACCTCTTGTGACTCAACCCCCCTTCGACGGCCCCCGTAACGATGATGACGAGATAACCGATTACCAGCCGGGCTTCCGACATCGACCACGCTCTCCTTCTCCTGCCCAGTCACCTTCGTTGCAGTGCTGCACTTTTGCCTACACCAGAGGAGCGAAGTCACCCAGCCCACACCGGGGAAACTTATGGCGGTGATCCCAGGGGGTAAGGTTGCAGGCTGTCAAGACGAAGAAAAAAGCCCCCATTACTCCTGCCTCAGGACGCTGTAAAACAGACAAGACTTAATACCGACAAAACTGTGATCCCAGGCCTTACCGTTCTTGTGGACGGACAGCAAGTCAGAGCTTTAGTCGCCACCGGGGCCGACTTCTCTACTATTAGTGATGACCTTGCCGTACACCTCAAGAAAGTAAAGACAGCGTGGACGGGACCTCACCTATGGACAGCAGGCGGCCAGTTACTGATGCCTGTCGGAATGTGCACGGGAAGGCTCAACATTGGTTGCTCTGCTTTCGTGGCGACGTTCGTCGTTCTCGCTTCATGCTGTAAGGACCTGATTATCGGAATTGATTTCTTGAGAGAACATGGCACCGTCATCAACGCCCCTGACAGTGTCATTACGTTTCGCAACAACAGCCCTGCTTTAGTCAATTGCTCAGAGCAGAGATATAACCGTTGTAATGATGACAAAGCGGCGATCGTGCTCGGCGCATACCTGGGAGAGACGGAGGACGACGAAGAGGAAGCAGATAAAGAACAGCCGGCCTGCAGCAAAGGCGTTGTCTCTTTGTCTTATTTCTCCGCGTTACAATGGCGCAGTCGCGAACTACTGACCCCGATATCCCTGCGTCCACTACACTTCGAAGTGGACGAGTGCTCTCGAACTCCCCACCGATCACGGACGGCGTCCAAGCCTCCACGGCGGCACCGCATCATGACTGCAGCGAGGCCATTTCTCGAGGCTTCTCTCTGTTCGCCCAAGAGCTCAAGACATCCGGGTTTGGCTGCGCCTCTTTTGGATCGTTCAACGAGAACGAAATTCCATATTTTCATGGATTCAAGGATGACCCTACCAACTGGGTAAGCGTGATAAACTCGGTTGCCCTTAAATACTCGTGGAGCGACACGATTAAGAAGTCGGTCGCTGAAGGACGTTTGCGAGGATCTGCCCAAGCGTGGCATCGTTTCCAAGGCAGTACATACGCTACATGGCAAACATGGAGCGCGGCCCTGATGTCCGCGTTTGCGCCGCTTCCGAGCGCTTACGACGACCGTTTCATGACCATGCGGTCACGCCGGCAAGGTGCAACCGAGGACGTCGCGACTTACATCTACGACAAGCTGGACCTTTTACAAGCTTGCGATATACAGTGGACCTCCTCCGCAGCCAGGCAGTACATCATCGACGGGATCCATGACTCGACGCACGCAGCCGTCTTGTCCGCCTACAACCACCCAGTCCACATCTCCACTTTCGTACGCCAGGCAATGGAGTTGCAGGACACGTCTCATCGCCGGGCGGCTGCAGTTGGCCCAAAGGAGCCAGCTTCACCGAGACGCGGATGCTACACGTGTGGCCGCATCGGGCATGGGTATAAAAGCTGCCCACAAAGCCAACCTCAAGCGATGCAATATCAATCACGCCCACTTCCAACCCTCAAGGTCCGCGTCGACGGCATCGGAGAACTGACAGCTCTCGTTGATACCGGAGCTCAACGTACGGCGTTGCTTCGCCGCCACGCCTCCGAACCTCTCCAGCCTTGGACTGAGCCACCACTGCGGGGTCTCGGTGGCGACGTACTACCGGTCGGTGCCCTAAACCTGCAACTCAACACCGAGGCCGGCAGCAAGTTTTTGTCCTCGGTGCCCGTCTTCGACGACCTGCCCACAGACATGGTTTTAGGGGCCGACTACCTGCTCTCCGGGGAAGTGCGTCTCACGGTGGAAGGAAGTACCGTCAACCTCCATCCTGTGGCTCCAAGTGTGCCTCCGGCGCAATCCCAAGGTGAGCTGACGACGCCACTTACACTTCCCGCAATACTCGAGAGGCACGCATCGCTCTTCGCTGATACTACTACTCAGCTTCCCGGAACTAGCGTGCTAGTGCACCATATTACTACCGACAATCATCCGCCGGTGTCCATACCGTTACGTAGATATGCCGAACGAGAGCGGATATTAATTGACCAGCAGGTGCAAGAAATGCTTGCCGCAAGCATAATCAGGCCATCTTCTAGCCCGTGGGCAGCACCTGTTGTCCTAGTCCGTAAAAAGGACGGCAATCTCCGATTCTGTGTTGACTACCGAGAGCTGAACAAGCACACCATACCAGACTCGTACCCGCTGCCACGCATTGACGACGCTATCGACGCCGTACGAAAAGCGAGGTTCTTTTCGTCGCTAGATTTAAAAGCAGGGTATTGGCAGATCAACGTGGCTGAAGAAGATAAGTTTAAGACGGCCTTCCGAACACCATCTGGCTTGTACGAGTTTAATCGGATGCCGTTCGGTCTGCGAACTGCTCCAAGCACCTTTCAGCGTGCCATGAACACAGTGTTAGGCACACTGATAGACCGTGCCTGCGTTGTGTACCTCGATGACGTTCTAGTCATCGGGGAAACAGAAACTTAACAACACATAATAAATACACTACAATACATAATAAAGACACTACAACAACGGATCAACACTATATACAATATGTACAGCCCAGCAGTGGAGGCCGGCTGGGAAATTCTTGTAGAGCGTTTTTGCGCGTCATCCTCCAATTGCGCGCTGCCCCCGGAGCCAGGTTGTTAACCCTCACTACCGCGGTCTCATGGCGCAACGCTCAAGCCACTCGACCACCCCAGGGGGTGGTCGAGTGGCTTGAGCCCCCAGGGGGTGGCGCTTGGGAGATAACACTTGGCGAGTACGATCCACAGCTTCTGATACGCGCAGAGACAAGAGAAAACGGAATAACTTTGCGGTGCATGTGTCGCGGATGAAGAACTGCATACGGCGGCAAACGTGACATTGGTTTGTGTTTTTCTTACAGGAGTAGACCAGCTGCAGCGTGGCCGAGTGTAATGATGACAAAGCGGCGATCGTGCTCGGCGCATACCTGGGAGAGACGGAGGACGACGAAGAGGAAGCAGATAAAGAACAGCCGGCCTGCAGCAAAGGCGTTGTCTCTTTGTCTTATTTCTCCGCGTTACACCGTTTACGTCTGACGGATGACGGTGTGGTCGTCCCGCCACCATCGTGCTTACTTGTTTCGGTGGCAAGGGATAAGTCGTTTGACGGCGACGGCACTGCTGACCAAATAAGCTCGCTGATTTTTAGCCACGGTATTTCCGTTACTCGAGGTCTTGTCACTGTCACTGCGGGACGCACAAACTTGCTGCTCACTAACTTCAGTGCTGAGCGCCGATTCCCCCACAAGGGTACAGCCGTCGCTTACTTTGACAATACTGCAGAAATTCAAGGCAGTTTATCGGCACTAGACGAATCACCTCAAGAAGAATCAGTACCTAATTTTGACGTTGGTACTACGTTGTCAAGGGACGAGCGAACGTGACTTCTTGAAGTGCTAGCTGAATTCCAGGACTGCTTTTCATCGACATCACAGGTCGGTCGAACGCCGCTAACAAAGCATCGAATAATTACCCACGACGCAGCAAGGCCTATACACCAGAATCTTTATCGAGTGTCTCCAAAGGAATGGGAAGTGATACAGCAACAAAGTCGCTAAAATGCTTGAAGATGATTTGATTCAGCCATCACAGAGCCCGTGGGCGTCGCCTGCAGCACTAGTTAAGAAAAAGGATGGTACCCTCCCTGCGTTTTTGCGTTGACTACAGGAAGATGAATCAAGTGACTAAGAAAGATGTGTATCCGCTTCCACGTAATAATGACCCCCTCGATAGGCTTCGAAACGCTCACTACTTTTCTTCAACGGACCTCAGAAGCGGATATTGGCAGATCAAGGTAGACTCAATAGATAGGACAAAAACCGCTTGTGTGACGCCGGATGGTTTATATAGTGAAGTTCTGCCCTTCGGTCTGTGCTCAGCGCCGGCTACATTTCAAAGGCTCATGGACACTGTTTTTGCAGGATTAAAATGGAACACCTGTTTAGTTTATCTAGATGACATCATAGTGTTTTCCCCAACTTTTTACGAGCATCTGAAAAGGCTAGAAGTTGTTTTACGAGCCATACTCTCCGCGGGCCTCACATTCAAAACAGAGAAATGTCACTTTTGTTTTGAAGAACTGCTGTTTCTTGATCATGTCTTCAGCTGCACCGGCGTACGGCCTGATCACGAAAAACTTGCGGCCGTGGCACAGTTCCCAGTACCGTCCGATAAGAAAGCTGTCAGGCGCTTTCTGGGCCTATGTGTCTACTATCGCCGGTTTATCGCTGATTTCGCACGGATTGCGTCGCCGTTAATTCGCCTAACTAGAGACGACACCACCTTTGAGTGGAACGACGAACAGCAAGTAGCCTTTAATGGCCTCCGTCAACGTCTTCAAACACCTCCAGTGCTTGCCCACTTCGACGAGCAAGCGCCAACACTGCTTCACACTGACGCAAGCAATGTAGGCCTTGGAGCTGTGCATGTGCAGTGGCAAGAAGACATGGAACGAGTGATTGCCTACGCAAGCAGGACACTAACACGCGCTGAGGCCAATTATTCAACAACTGAAAAAGAATGCCTCGCCGTGGTCTGGGCAGTTATGCACTTTCGCCCGTATTTGTAAGGCCACCCCTTCAACGTTATTAGTGACCATCATTCACTCTGTTGGTTGATTAATTTAGGAGATCCAACTGGCCGATTAGCGCGGTGGAGTCTGAAGTTACAAGAGTTCGATATGACGGTCATACACGTCTGGGAAGCGACATAAGGACGCCGACTGCCTATCTTGATCACCAGTACAGTCAGCCTCTCTTTCTGACGACGACGATATGACCTTTCTTGGTGTTCTCCACGCATCCAAGATTGCCCAACAACAACGAGGCGACCCTGACTTGCTTGATTTGAATAATTACGTGGACAGATGTTCTTCGAGGACAACCAGAGTCTTTGCAAGGGCATTATCGTCGTTTTTCTTACGCAATAACGTCCTCAACAAAAGAAACTTTTCCTCCGTGGGAGCTCCCTAATTGCTCGTTATTCCTGCACCCCTTCGTACTGAAGTGCTCTAAGCATGTCACAATGAGCCGACGTCTGGCCATTTAGGCTACACTCTCACATTGGCAAGAGTACAGCAGGGATACTACTGGCCACGACTCACAACAGCCATCAAGCGCCACATTCACACATGCCTCGATTTCCAGCGACACAAGTCACCTCCAAAAAAAACCGCCGATCAGCTGCAACCAGTTCAGGTTCCACGTGCACTGTTCGAACAGATAGGAATGGATATTTTGGGACCCCTTCCTACTTCTACTGCAGGGAATCCGTGGGTTATAGTCGCAACAGACTACCTAACCAGCTATTCCGAAACAAAGGCTATCCAAAAGAGCACTGCAGCAGAAGTGGCAAAATTTTTATAGAATATATTGTGCTACGCCACGGTGCTCGACTATC
This sequence comes from Rhipicephalus microplus, assembly GCF_013339725.1. NCBI lineage: Eukaryota > Metazoa > Arthropoda > Arachnida > Ixodida > Ixodidae > Rhipicephalus > Rhipicephalus microplus. Next base: position 123,959,106 of record NC_051169.1, read on the forward strand.
GTGATAACAGACCGCGGAACAGCATTTACGGCCGCTCTTTTAGACCACGTCCTGATGCTGAGTGGAACGACTCACGGTAAGACCACTGCGTACCACCCGCAAACAAAAGGGCTAACAGAGCGCCTCAACAGGACAGTTGAAGACATGCTGTTGATGTATGTGAATGTCCAACATAAGAATTGGAACGAAATTTTACCCTGTATCACGTTCGCATACAATACGGCTAAACAAGAAACGACTCGCATAACTTCATTCAGCTTGGTTCACGGACGGAAGGTACGGACAGTGCTGGATGCTATGTTGCCACATGAATGGGACGCCACCGACACAGGCGTTGAGGTGTTCACTGAACGCACGGAAGAAGCTAGGCAGCTCGCCCACTTACGGATCCGCCAGTGACAAGACTACGACGCAGGCCGCTACATTGCTCGCCGATGAGCAGTAACGTACAAAATCGGTGACAGAGTATGGGTTTGGACACCCGTACGAAAACGTGGACTGTCCAAGAAGCTACTAAGGTGATATTTCGGGCCATACCGAGTATCACGCCAGATAGGTGACGCCACCTACGAGGTCGTCTCCAACAGTCCCCACTGTCCGAGGCGTCGCCAGCACCTGCCTGAACTTGTGCATGTAGTGCGTATGAAGCCGTATGTGAGCGACTGACTGCACGTTAAAAAATGTGGTGGGTCTGAATCAGCATCGGGGCGATGCTCCTATAAAGAGGGGCAAGTGACACGTGTGTATTTGAAAAAGAACGACGACACGAATGTTTTGCAGATTCCAGCTAGTAGGACAAGTGTTTTTCGGGACGACAACGAACCAGGCGTCTTGCTGTACAGCTGATCATGAACATGCTCTTTTCGCTGCCGTAAGCTTCTGTCATATTTTGTTCGCGTTACAGTGCGACAATATACTATTTGGCGGACCTCAGAGCTCCACAGCTTCAGCGCGTTTTTGTTATGAGTAGCGAGTTGACTCGAAAAGTGCACGTTGGGCCTTCTCGAAAGGTCCTCGCCTCTCGCGTTTTACAGAGGGCTGCCACCATGCTTCGTGTTTTATCCTGCGCGCGCGTGCTTATCATACTCATGATTTCGGAAAGCATGAAAGTCTCTTCGCTCGCTGCCATGGTCGCATTGACGAAGTAATCAGGCTGCTCACACTCGAGTAAAAAAAATGGCAGCATATCCACGAGTGGGGCGAAGAATTCGTCCGTCCATTCGGTCTTGCTTCCGTCTGTTCATGCGTCCCTCAGTGTGACCGTCCATGCGTCCATCAGCCCGTCCGTGCGTGCGTCTGTTCGTGCCTCCGTCCCTGCGTTCGTCCATGCAGCCGCCCCTGCGGCCGTTCATGCGTCCATCCATGCATCTGTCTATGTGTCCGTTCGTCCATCTATTCAACACTCCAACTACCACCATCTCGCATCTTTTCATCATATATTCCCCATATAGAAGCACCGCCAACCGGCGGACATTCCAAGGACTAAACGAGAGGTGGCACACGCACACTTTCTTACGGCTTGCGCTTCGGGACCACTTCCCACCTTTAACCACCTCGAGTTAATGGTATATACTAGTTCACTGTATTCTTGGCACTGCGGCCGAACGCTCGCTAAACCTTTCGAAAACCAAGGAGGTTACGCCCAGCGAGTATGACGTAGCAAATTTTTTCAGTCAGATAGTGCTCAATGTACATGCCAATGGCTGCTAATGAGAAATGAGAGGTGGAGAATTCGGCTTTTACTTTCTTACGGCTTACGCTTCGTATCTACTTCCCATTTTTAACCACTTCGAGTTCATTCATGGTATATACAAGTTCGCTGTATTAATGGCACAGCGGCTCAACGTTCGCTAAACCTTTCTAAAGCTAAGGAGGTTACACCAGCGAGTATAACGTAGCAACTCTTTCTTGTCAGATAGTGCTCAATGTACATGCCAATGGCTGCTAATGGTGATCGCAGCCTGCGCGTTAACTAAAAGCCGAATGCTCCTGTCTCTCATTTCCCGTTAGCAGCCATTGACATGTACATTGAGCACTATTTGTTATTGTTCAACAACGCACAGAAGAAGTCTCTCACCTGCACCTCCTTGGAGGTGAAAATGTTATACTTGTTACATACTACGGGGGACGATAGGCTGCCGCTATAAGGAGCTTCGCTCCTAAAAATCGCAATACATCCATGGAGTGCATGATGATGAGTGGGGCGAAGCGTCTGTCAGTTAAATAGTTATTGCTTCTGTCCATACGTACGTCCATCCAGTCATCCGCCCATGCATCCATCCGTGTGCTCGTCCGTCCATCCATCCGTCCATGCCTACATCTGTGCGCCAATCCGTCCGTCCGTGCATCCGTCTAAGTGTCCATCCGTTCTCGTGCGTCCGTGCATCTGTCTGTCTCTCCGTCTCTTCTTCCATGCGCCTCTGCTTCCATCCATACATCTAGTCAACTCTGCAAGTACCGTCATTTTTCATCTTTTCATCATATATTCATCATAAAGAAGTACGCCATCCAGTGGACATTCCAAGGACTAAAAGAAAAATAGCACGGCCCAACTACAGGAGCGGAACGCGCGCACTCTCTAATGGTCGGCACTTGGTGTCTAGTTCCTACCGTTCACCACCGCTAGTTGATGGCGCTACCGCCCAACCTCGCTAAACATTGCTAAAACCAAGGAGGTTACGCCCAGAGAGTTTGACGTGGCAACCTTTTCTGGTCGGAGCTCTAAAAACAGCTCTAAAAATCCCCCTTTTTTATATAGCAACTGCTTGCAGTAACAATGAAGATTTAGAGCTTCGTTCTGCACCATTTCTTGACCCCAACTCCACGCGGACGTTCGCGAAAGAGATCAACACATGCATTTTTTTGTTTGGAGGGAGACCGACCCGTGCGTGTCTAATTGTGTACGTTATACTTGACCTTTGCGGGCGTTTCGGCGTTCACTTGAACAGCAGTGTGATGCTGAATAATTGTGAGAGTAGCCAGCCCCCTCCATAGGATCAGTTAAAAACTGAAAATGGGTAAAACCACTCTATATCGCTAAATAATGCCGATAAATTCGAATCGCAGAAATAAGTAATCGTCGAAATCCTAAGAAGGCGCTGTGCCAGCGTGCAGCTCACGGCAGTTCGCGCGTACAAAATGCAAATGTTAGAGCAGGCACGCTAAAATACCCATGCGACGTTTACGTGCAAAAGCGCATTGTCTTCAAACAGCTGCGAATACGCTGCTGGCACTGACACGCGTGTACCTCCCGACACAAATCAGCGAAATTGCTCACAGCACATGCACGTGCGAGAAACATACGTAGGTTTCGACAGCCGAACACAGCCTCGTCCGCGAATTTCAGTGAGCGTAACACCCACGCTTCATGGGGAAGCACTAAAACGACGCTGAAACACACATTAATCGTTCTTGCGGAATGGCGCACCACAAACCGAAGTCGGAGCTGAGAGCTCTCACCGTATTTGTCTCGAGTTCATGAAGTGCTGCAAAGTGTTCGCTGACCTAATGCATGCACATGGCACAAAAACAGTACAAGGTTCCGCTAACTGTTTGCAAAAAGCCACTTGCTGGATATATACACTGCAAAAAGACTCGCCTTCATGTGGTGGCGCTGTCGGGCACTAAGAAAGACTTTTGCTTCACGGGCATGTGGTCCCGAGTACGATTGCAGATCTGTGTGTGCTTTGGATTTTAATCTCGCAATCGTGTATGATTGTGATACTAATATTTTTCTAATTACCTGTAGTCATATTATTCGTCGCTTTATCAGCGAGAAACCGCTCTCAAAAGCGTAAAATAGTGCTTTTTTTCTGCTACCGTGTGAGGGCCAGCTGCCTCCAGAAATGCAACGCCTAACCACATGCAGGCCATGTCTTGCCAAGAAAAATTTGACCTAAAACCACGGCTAATCCTTGTACCGACAATTCTGAAGGTCACTTCAAATCGGGCCGGTTTCTTTGGGACACGGCTACGGAGCCGCGTAGAAGCGGCAATAATTTGACTTGATTTCCTGCCTGCAGACGTGCAGTATTGCCAGGATTTGACTAAGAGTTTACACATGAGCAGGCAGGCGAACACCCAATCATGCACAGATGTTCGCCACTGTACGAAACGGTGTTTCGCGAAGACGTTCAGAGATGTACAATGATGGAAAGGCCACAAGGCCTGTGACGATTCTGAGGCACCGTTAGATGATAAGGTTCATACTGCAGCAGGTGGCCTCGAAACCCGTTTGAGTTGTCCCACTACCTACGAGGGTATCAGATATCCTGTGAACACTATTGCCTCAAATAATTGGGAGGCATTGTGCTTGAAATAGGCGTCACGGAACGCAGTTTACATCCTTTAATCAGCACATATATAGCACCGAACCTTCAAAACTTCCGAATAGCAAAATACATCATCGTGCATTGCTATGTTGTGTACTGTATGTACTAAACAGTTCTGCTTACAATACTTTCTCAAGTATATATACCTACCGCTCAACATACGTCACCTGATCTGCTTGCCGCTCACCTACATTACTAAAAATCACCGCTTAATGAAACATGCGCAATTAATTTGCCAGCACACTGTTTTTCTTTTCCAGCATGAAAACGCGAAACTGTTTTGGCGCATTCCATGCCACATTGCACTGATATGAAATATAGAGAAACACGCATTTCAGCAGTTCTTACATTTTAGCAGAAGGCTTGGTGGTAGCAGGATCTCCACAAAGGATGTTGCTTAAGTTGCGATCTTTTTTTATGTCGTGGCGTACTTCTGATGCAGCTGTGCTCCATCTTTCCCGGCGTGTTCAGCATGATAAATGACACGTACACTGATCATTGACATGACGACTGCTTTAGAACACATTCATATTGTCACGAGGGTGAGGTAATATGATTTCAGTTATTTTGCGAAATGTGCCTTCAACGTTCATTTTTTCCACCCTGCAACTATTTTATATAGTTAAGGAATCTAAACACACAGTGGAAGTGTATATATTGCAACGACAGCGCTAGTGGCCTTATGGCAGCTGTACTGAATGCTGGCTGTTCTTGAAAAATCTTATGCTCGAAAATGATGTTAAAATTGCCATAAGCAGGGGATAAGAGCATGAACATTGCCTTTCTGCTCAACAAGCAAGTTTCCGTGTTTTTTGTGCGTAATGAAGAAATAACTTTAAAGCTTTCCCAAATTTGCACTAACAATGATTCTACACAATCAGACGTATTGGGTGGGCTCATTGAACTTTTCATTTTAGACCGGATACGGCCGGGACCGGCGACGTCGTCTGACCAATTTTTTTCCAGGAATCGGCTAGGATCAAAGGCAAAGAGAAAACAGTGAAAATTGCGTTGTATATAAATTTCAACAATGCAGTATGCTTCAAATTTGAGCACTGATATTGTTGATTGATGATTGATTGATTGATTGATTTGTGGGGTTTAACGTCCCAAAACCACCATTTGATTATGAGAGACGCCGTAGTGGAGGGCTCCGGAAATTTTGACCACCTGGGGTTCTTTAACGTGCACCCAAATCTGAGTACACGGGCCTACAACATTTCCGCCTCCATCGGAAATGCAGCCGCCGCAGCCGGGAATCGAACCCGCGACCTGCGGGTCAGCAGCCGAGTACCTTAGCCACTAGACCACCGCGGCGGGGCAGCACTGATATTGTTTCCTGGTGGTTGCAGGCTACTGCGTCACAGCATCAATCAACTGGCTAAATTGGTAGAGGCGACATATTGAACAATTCATGTGCAAGGACGATGGCGATGAGTGACGCAAATGAAAGTAGCATGTAGTTCACTGCAGATGTTCATTGTGAAACAATGTAGTACGTGCCCGCGTTGCCAAATACACGTTATTTAAAGAGATATGCTACTGTCCTTGTTGATTTACACTCGGAAGCTGTAACATGCAGTTAGAGGAAAAGCAGGTTTCATTGTACAATCATTTCTGAGTGCTCTACGTGTGTAGCATCTTTATTATCAGCTGAAAGACGTGGTTGAATTCTCGGCCGTGGTGACTACACAGGTGACATTGCGCCTATCACCAACAACGCAAAGGAGCAGCTCTACTTACGTAGAACCTGACTAGTTGAGAAGCACCGGGGTTTCTGATAGGGAGACGTGAATAGCAGCGAGGACAGCGCCCTCTCGTTGCTACAGATAACGCTGAGAAAACATCCAGCGCTCATCAGACAGCGTACAGCCAAAAATAAAGCCTTTGCTGAACAATCGCGCCATCATAAATGTCACTTGGAGAAGCATAGGTAATGTCTCTCACGGGAGAGCATGCTTTTGAGCGAACTTTTCCTGAGGGGACTCGATGGGTGGCGACAGGAGATACCGTGACGGGGCGTAACGACAGAAGACGCCGGTAGTCTGCACGCATGAAGTGTTCCGCACATAGAACGTGATCCACCAGATAGACAAGTGTTCACGTCATTTGCTATATGCAGCCTAACTTTCATCAATATTAGCAGCCTGGCATCTACATACGTTTCTCCAATTGATCAGGTGCTAAGCTCTTTATGGTTACGCTATTCCCGCAAGTTTGTTTATCTAATCTGCGCAACTAACTTTTAGGGGCAAAACTCCTTATAGCGGCACCCGTTCGTCCCCCCGTAGTATGTAACAAGTATAAAATTTTGACCTTCAAGGTGGTGCCGGTGAGAGACTTCTTCTGTGCGTTGTTGAACAATAAAAAATAGTGCTCAATGTACATGTCAATGGCTGCTAATGGGGAATGAGAGACAGGTGCATGCGGCTTTTAGTTAACGCGCAGGCTGCGATCCCCAGTAGCAGCCATTAGCATGTACACTGAGCACTATCTGACAAGAAAGGGGTGCTACGTTATACTCGCTGGGTGTAACCTCCTTAGCTTTAGAAAGGTTTAGCGACCGTTGAGCCGCAGTGCCATGAATACAATGAACTTGTATATACCATGAGTGAACTCGAGGTGGTTAAAAATGGGAACTAGATACGAAGCGCAAGCCGTAAGAAAGTAAAAGCCGAATTCTCCGCCTCTCATTTCCCATTAGCATCTATTGGCATGTACATTGAGCACTATCTGACTGAAAAAGTTTGCTACGTCATACTCGCTGGGCGTAACCTCCTTGGTTTTCGAAAGGTTTAGCGAGCGTTAGGCCGCAGTGCCAAGAATACAGTGAACTAGTATATACCATGAACTCGAGGTGGTTAAAGGTGGGTAGTTGACCCGAAGCGCAAGCCGTAGGAAAGTGTGCGTGTGCCACCTCTCGTATAGTCCTTGGAATGCCCGCTGGATGGCGGTGCTTCTATATGGGGAATATATGATGAAAAGATGTGAGATGGTGGTACTTGGAATGTTGAATAGATGGACGAACGGACACATAGACAGATGCATGGATGGACGCATGAACGTACGCAGGGGCGGCTGCATGGACGAACGCAGGGACGGACGCACGAACAGACGCACGCACGGACGGGCTGGTGGACGCATGGACGGTCACACTGACGGACGCATGGACGGACGGAAGCAAGAACGAATGGACGGACGAATTCTTCGCCCCACTTTCCATCATTCACTCCGTGGATATTCTGCCATTTTTTTTCCGGTCCTCGCATGGTAGCCTTCTTTTAAAACCCTGCTTGTTATGTTTTATCGGCAATATTTACCTCGCCTTCAAACTTGCTGCCCTGGTCATTCCCAATAGATATTCAGAATTTCGCTCAAAAGGAACTTTCTTTTTTTGTTCTTTTCTTATTCCATACCACATACCTTTTACAGCTCCAATCAGGGTTGGAGTGAAACGAAACAAAAAATAACTTAGCAAATGACGCAAACATCACCACAGTTAATACAGTGTGAAACCTTCCCAATTTGACGGAAACCACTACAGAATCGTTCAAATCTGTCACAGCGTGAGGGAAAAGAGAACATTCGATTAAAAGTGTGCGCGTAAAATGTGGCGTCAATGAATTAGGGCGATGGTTTCGAGTAAGTCTTGATGTTGACGGCGAAAGATAGCGTCAGAGGTTAATTGCTAGTTTTGGACTCCAAATCAGGTAAATAAATTGTATACGGGTCGTTTCCTGTTTTAGTGCAAAGCATGGCATGTTGTTACCCTGCATTATTTCGGCGGGCGAGTAATTTGAAGAACATCTTGATTATATTATTCTTTCAGTACCTATCCACTCTCAAGCCTTCTCTGCTCTCTTGTCTAGCTGGGCTGTCCGAAACTGGAGCTCAGTTTTCCCATTGCCTAATACAATGAAGTTCCTTCGGTTGGAGATCCACTGCAACACTTTCTTTGTTGCTTCTGCATTTGCTTATACAGCACTGTTGTTATTCTTGCTCTGCAATATGCACGGGAAGACTAATATATCGACTCTTTCGTTAGGGTGGCTTGTTGGGCAAGTTGGCACATAGTGTTGGTGGAAATACCAGCAGCACCAAAATGAAGCACAAGCAACGTAGACAAGAAAAAGAAAAGAGACCTCAAAAGGAAGATTGCAGCATCCTTCCTGTCTGTTTTTAATGTGTCGGTTATTTCTGCTTTATTTTAGTTTTGTTTTGTATTCCCAACAAGAAATTCATCACAGTCGTGTGCTGCCGCTGCATATTTCAAGCCACTCCGCGTACGTGCTGCATCTTGATCCAAGCTTACGACACGGACCTTGTTTATCGACGACCAAGCACCACTTTTGTTATGCAAGTGCCGGCGGGGAACGTTTGCAAAGTCAATGAAGTAAACAAGCCTATTCGGTGCATATATTTATGAACTCTGGCAGCTTGATTGTCTAATAAATTCACCTTGAGAGAAAATTGACACTGCACCGGGACAGGCGTCCTTCTGATTGTTATGCCAACACAAAAGGGACGTTCTTTTTCTTTAATCGGAAACGGCTCTAATTATTATGCTGCACAATGATAACAACCTTCCAGTGTCACCAAACTCACTGTTGTTTTAGAGCATTGTACACTTGCTGAACGTAATTTTTGTGGCCACTGTAGATTGTGATGCAACCTCACTCCCTTATTAGGCAGGAAAACGTTTATTAAAATCATAGGTCCAGTTATTTACGTTGAAGGATGTGAAAAAATTGATATTTGCCTAAGTTTAAAATTATTGTACTTGTTGAGATAATTTGCGCGAAAATTGAGTACACATAAAGAAATGAACACTCTAGTGCCTTCGCACGACAAACTTTAAAGCAGGACCACACTAAGACGCGTGGAATGTGTGAGAAGAAGCCCGTAATTAAGAGAGTAGCTTTAAAAACCAGCAGGCCTTGATTTCAATACACGCGGCAAGAGTGGTTGACCTTTTGTTTATCTGCGGCTCAGGTGAAATTTCATTCATTTTTCACAAAGCGTTAACAAATAAATATTGTAGGTACTGGTACAAGTGCATCTTGTAAGGTAACACGAAATTTTATGACAGTACTATAAAGTTTGTAGTATGCAGCCTGTCTTTCAAGGAAGATCGTACTCAATATGGGCGCTTTATCGTCCACCTAAACTAGATAAAGTTGTCATTTGTGTTGCACTTGGATATGCTTCAACATTTATGTCTAAAAAGCCTATCGCAAAATTCTTAAAACACAGCAGTACAAAATGCTTTAAAATTGTATCGGTTCGAGCTTGTTGGTACAGCTTCATTTTTACGAAACAGTGGATGCAACGAGGAGACGGAAATAAACACACAGGAAAGAGCACTGAACTACCAACAAATGTCTTTGTTTGTGCGAACACAGGTGTATACGCTTCTCACAGGCCAGAAACAGAAGGTTTGACGCCCCGCTGTGAAACATTTTCTTCTCATTTTCTTTCCTTGAAATCTGTTGTAAATACTTCAAAACGTCATATCCGTGACAGAAATCAAGGATCCTTGTTAGAAACTGGCATTAAACACCTTCGTGTTAAAAATGTAGCTTGATCAAAACGTTTACAGAAAATTATGGGATTTGAACCCGCGTCTTCTGTGTGGTGGTCGAGTATTCTAGCACAAAAAGACGCTAATACTTGAAGCTCCTTAATGAAATCACCCTACATATGAGTCATGTCGGACAAAAAACTGTGTTTACATACGTAACTAGGATTAAATTACCAACCAGGCAACCTAGAATGCGAATTGTGGAATAAGCAGGTCAACTCAACCTACGTTAACTTAGGGAAACTGCGCAAAACAAAGACATGACATACACAGTGAGCAATTGTTTGGATCCAAATAACAATGTGTGGCACCCAGGTAGAGCGAACGCATGTTTTATTGCGTGTGTTTGCGAAATATATACATCTGCCACACCACTTCGAAAAGTACGCTTATTTTATTGGATAAGCACTATTATGTTCAGGTTTCAGGTAATCCGTGTGTGTGTGTGCTTTTACAATTTCCAAGTGCACTCACAAAAGTCAACAGAAAAAAATTTCCATTCAACAAGCTCTGACACGAGCAACTATGCCAAAGCGGCTGCAAAAAAAAAAGGACAACCTTACAATTCACGCGACGAGTAACCTTAGCAAACTGCCACCTGCGAAATGCATTAAAGGGTGAGTACAGTGCAATGGACTTACAAAGAGTTCGACAAAACCAAGAAATTCAATAAATAAAACCACATTCCTTTATAAATTACCTGCAAAAACGAGACGAAAGAGCATATCCACATAATTGTTCATGCATTTGTGCATAGTTGCTCAGCAGCGTGGAGGAATTTTGTTCTAATAAATGATGGTAAAGAACACTGAACACTTCATCTGAGACTTAGCAAAATCCATTAGGCGAATTAGGCACACTGACGAAATTCTAAATCTTGGAACAAATTGGATCTGAAGTGCTCCAGCGTCTACAGCGATGGGGATCACAAAAGTTGTCAAATAGGCACGCCTACGTACTTCGGCGTACGTCAACCTTGATACCATGCCGGAACAAATTCGTAATGTAGCACAAATATGACACGACGAACGCAAAAAAATGACACCCCACAAGCGCAACTAAATACTTTAGTGGATATTTCCACATAATGTATGCACCAACCACGCGAGCGTAAGGGATACATCCAGCATACATAATACGTGTCTCTTACAGTTTACATTGAAGGATTTAGTATCGCTTGCGGTGGGCCGTTCTTTGTGCTCGTCTTGAGCTTTTCGCGCTACATTATGAATTTGATCAGGCAACAAGTCGCCAAGAAACAAGTCCTTTGGTAGACCGTGCCGGAAATGCCGTTCAATACACCGCTTCATCCCGAAAAATCACCACGCGCTTATTTGCGGCCACTTTTTATGAACACACACACCGGCGCAAAGTCGTGCAACGAAACGTTGTCAGGCATTGCGTGGCAGTAACGAAACTAGCTCTTTCTGACTTTCTACCGGTGATTGCATTGATGATGGCACTACATCAAACAATGCAATTCCTCCTCAAAAATAAACTTCAAGGCGGTTGGCTTGCGGTAGATGAAACGAGTTTCCAGAAAATTCTCTTCAAGGTACTATCTATAAATTTTAACACAAAACTGTTTTATTGCCGGTTCCACCACGTCTCCGCTGACGTATTTACGTCATGGTTATGATGTTGTTGATTATACAATACAAATTTCAAAGAAAAAATGACAGGCAAACGTTCTACGGTGGGGCATCAAACCATTGACCCATGGAGTTTATTCCTTCCTCCATGCAGCGACCTCTCAAACAGCAGCGTGGGGCGCTAACCAGTATGCTACAGTTCGCACATAGTCGAGAACGCCAATGACAGGTCATTTAAATGCACCATATTCTTTTTCGCGGTCTTCAAAGCTCCCACAGATTCAGCGCGTTTTATCAGCAGTAGCGAGATGACAAGATGAGCGTGCGTTGGGTAAACTCCCTAGAAAAGAAATTGACAGATCCCATGAACAGTGGGTATCAATGATATGCGAATCACGAAGGAGGAAAGTTGGTATGTTACTTTAAACTCAACACAACGGTATGAGGCGGAGGTAAATTATGCCGTACATGACTTTAATGTCATGTTTATAATATTTGAACAAGTCATTTATCTTCGTCATCTATTCACGTCACTAGATATCAAATCGGAGCTAGCGAAACGGCCACAAGCGCGCTATGAGCGTATCATGTAGCCATATTTTACAAGAGAAGCATGTCGTGATTATCATGTCCAGACCTGTCATTTGCATTCGCCGTCCATTCACGTCCGTAATGGCAAATTTGGTACTTGTGTAACTAGTGAAACGGCCGCGAGCACGCTATGAACGTAGCACGTAGTCATGCTTTACATGGTACGCATATTGTGGTTATTATGTTTGGACGTGTTATTTACCTTCGTCGTCTATTCACGTCACGTGATACCTAGTTTGGTATATGTGCAGCTAGTCAAACGGCCGCAAGCGCATCATGAGCGTGGTATGTTGTCATGTTCTTACATGGAACGCGTGCCATGATTATCTTGCTTGCACCAGTCAAATACCTTCGTCATCTATTGACGTCACGTAACATCAAATTTGGAATGCGTGATTCTAGCGAAACGGTCACGAGCGCAACATGAAGAGCCCAATATACTCCGACGAAACGTTGACGGGTGCGCACACTTGGCGCAGGGACACTACGCTAGCAAAATGCAGGCGTAACTGGTGCGAGCAGAGTTCGTCGGCGCGGCCGGCGGCAACCGGCGCGAAAAGCAACATGCTGCATTTCGCGCCAATGACGTTCCCCAGCTCTACCCAGACAGCACTGCGTCCGCCTCTCTTCATGACGGAGGGACGCCGGGTGCGCTCAAACGCGCATGCGTCAAAGCAACGCAGCACGACGCGCGTCTGCGAGTATCAGGCAGGCAGGTCGGCGCGTGGCGTGGCATCGCCGGCGGGACGCCACGAAACAAACCCCAGTGCACAAGCGCGCCGGGCCACGTCGAAGTGTATTGGCGCGTTGAGCGTGGCATGTAGTCATACTCTTACATGACACGCATCTCATGATTATTATGTTTACACCATTCCCATACTTTCGTCATCCATTCACGTGACGTAATACCAAATTTAGCATATGTGAAGCCAGCAAAACGGCCACGAGTACATCATGAGTGCGGCATGTAGTGATGTTGTTACATTGCACGCATGCCATGATCATCTGGTTTGCACGTGTCGTTTGCCTATGTCGTTCATTCGCGTAACGTTATACCAAATTTGGCACATGTGAAGCTAGCGAAATGCCCGCGAGCGCATCATGAACGTGGCATGTAGTCGTGTTGTCACAGGACATGAATCTCATAATTATCATGTTCGCACCAGTCACATACCTTCGTCATTCATCGACTTCCCGTAATACTGTATTTGGTAAACGTGAAGCTAGCGAAACGGCCGAGAAGGCAACATAAGTGCGGCAGGTAGTCATGTTGTTACATGACACGCATGTCATGATTTTCGTGTAAGCGTCTGTCACTAGTGTTTGCCATGTAGTCGAGCCATATCAGTTCTGCAACATGTCATGTGGACGAAACCAGCGCAAGAGTAGAAAGACCATGAAATGTTAATAATGATAATACTGACATACACCTATTGATTTTCATGTCATAACTAGCCACTTATGCTCATCAATCAGTCATGTTGTGGCATACCAAGTTTGGTATAGATACCATTATTGAAAAGGCCAGAAGAGCTTGAAGTCGTAAGCGAATAGATAGATAGATAGATAGATAGATAGATAGATAGATAGATAGATAGATAGATAGATAGATAGATAGATAGATAGATAGATAGATAGATAGATATTCATAGTCGTTGAAGTTTGCTAAGAAATGCTTCACATTCTGAAAAAATGGCCCCGTATCTGCATGTTACTTTGCAAATATCGTCGAAAGACGATGGGCTTATGCCTGGAGAGAGTGAACCATATGTTTATTTGATGTACTGCGGAAGAAAATCGGTGAATGTTATTCTGGAGGCGCTGCGTTTGAGTGCCTCGAGCGTGCAGCGGAGGCGAACGAGCGTATCAAGTGACGTCACACGTGAGGCATGAGCGCTATCTGGCAGTTATTTTGGAAAACAAAGGGCGCGGCGCACGCGCCCGTCTCGGAGGCGATAAGATGTTGAGTGCAAGGCGACGGGTAGGTGCCCCTACCGTGTCCTGTTAGGAAACCGCTGGAAACACTTGCCTTTTCGTTTAAGCATCGCATTGTCAGTGCAGCGTGATAAATGCTACGCTCCTTAGAGTTACTAATGTATGCCTTTTCATGTAAAAAGACATACAGAATATCTTCGTGTAGTTATGGTGCCTTATATATACGCAAATATTGCTTTTCAATTGACGATTGCACAAGTATGAACGCTGAATCTTGAACAATATTGGCGGGCGCTGCGGATGGGATCAGCCGTTGGGGGTATTGTTAAGGGCGGACAAACAGGCAATTGTCCAAACAGGCAGATAGACAAACAGACAGAGAGCCCGAACTTTTTTCCATCGAAGGTCTCCAAGAATGGCTATAAGAAAAGTTGCCCCATTTGTATCACTGGGCTTGGTAGTGCTTGATAGTGAAAGAGCCATCTTGTCTGTCCTCGGAAGCATGTTTTATTTTGCTTTCATGACGACACCGACGAGACGGAGCCGCTGCAACCGCTCACCCAACATACCATGAACTGTGCACCGGGAGAGGGTGTGTCTTTTTCCGTTATGTCTTGTTGGACGCTGTGTTTGCTCTGCTGCACCTGCTGATAGAAGAGGCAGAGGCGAAGAGGTGCCGGTTAGCGCTACTTTAGTTTATTAGCCACTTTGGTGGTGAGACCGCTCATCCTCGCCTCTTGCATTTAGGAGAGCGCCGCCAGCGCCGCATCCATGGAGCGTGGCCTCTCCTGCGCGCGCGTTTGTCAAACTAGTATTTCGAGTAAGCGCAAAACTCACTTCGCTTGCTGTCGTGGCCGCACCTACGAAAGGAGCACGCTCCTAGCAAACGGAGAACTAAGAATCGGTATAGTTGTTCGCGCTTGTCGTGTGTATACTTGTGTGCTCGTTTCATGCGTCTTTCTTTTGTTGTACAGCACACTTTGAGTGTCCAGCAATGACAGTTGTTAGAATGCGCTCGCCCTGTTTATTCATTTATTTGTTATTTTGATACCCTGAAGGCTCTGTTGGGCATTACATAGGTGGGGGACAGAAGTGCGTATACATACATTTCGAACAACGTATAGACAAAAGAAGTAGAAAAAGAATTACAAAAAGAAAACGGAAGAAAATCGAACCACATCATTCGCCAACAAGTACATTTACCAATGCGAACAAAATCAGTCAATTCTAATGCTGATAAGCACAGAATAAAAAAAGAATGGAACACTAATGGAATACATATAAGAACATTGCATGGGTATTACGAACAAAGACTGTAAATAAAACGAGGATAACCAAGCAGAGGGTAAAATGTTACTCGCTATGCAATTACCTTGCAGCATCGAGGGAAATAGTGAAGAATCTGTTATTTCAGTGATGTTAGATGGCAGGGAGTTCCGCTCATTTATGCATAATAATAATGGTGAATTTTGAAACTTCTTCGTTCTGGCAAAAGTAGAGGCCACCTTGTGCGCACGATCAAGGCAGTTTTCGATATGAGGAGCTGAAAAAATATGGGACTGGGCGAAGGACGAGTGGCTGTGGTAAAGTGGGTGAAATAACGAAAGTCAAACAAATCATCTGCGCATGGCAAGTGTTTCAAGACTACTCTCTGTCTTTAGTAAAGAAGCACTTCTGTAGCGCGAGTGAAAATTTGAGATGAAGCGAGCAGCTTTGTTTTGTGCAATTTCAAGCATGTTAGTAAGACCTATAAGGTGAGGGGGCATATAACTTAAGCGTAATCTAGTCATGGCCTAAATAAAAATGTAAAAGCATGCAGTCTCGAGTCTTTTTTGGTGAAAAGCAAGCGTCGTCTGAGAAGTGGAGCTTCCTGAGAGCTTTATTATTATTATGTTCAATCTAAGGTTAGTATTAGGCCCAGATACTTAAATTATGTGACTTTTTCGATTAACAAATTGTTTATTTTGTAAGAGCTAGATCATGCAGAAGTGACATTAGCAAACAACACGTCTTTGGTTTTTTCGACGTTAATTTACATCCACAAGTTGTTGCACCTACCCCTTAGCCTGCTGATGTGTCATTGTAGTTTGGCAACGTCCTCTGTGCAAGTATTTTTCTTATCAACTACACAATCGTCCGCAAAAGACGGAAAGATGAAGTTATGTTAGACGATATGTCATTGATGTGTACAAGGAAGAGAAGAGGGCCCAGTACCTGGTGTGATGGAAGGCACACCAGATGTTCCTAGAGATGGACGAGATATAAAATGGCAAGTTTAACTGACGGATATATGTTGTTTAAAATGCTTGTCTCTATGTAGTCGTTTTTTTTTCGTTATGACGGAAATGATGTATTTTTAACATGAGTCGGTTATGGGGAACACGGTCAAAAGCCTTTAAAATATGGCATCGATGTCAACAGACGTAAGGAGAGCTGTGTGCAGGTCTGTAATGAGTTCAAAAAGTTGCGTCTGACATGATGATTTTTCTCTAAAGGCATGTGGAGGGCAAAGAAGTAAACTGTTACGGCTCAGATGACCCATGACCTGGCAGAATATGACATGTTCTAGCAGCTTACATGAAATGGACGCAAGTGAATTCGGCCTATAGTTGTTGGGGTGATTGCTGCTACCAAATGCTCATGTGCTTTCTGTTTGAGGTGTGTGCTGCTAGTTTTAAGCTGCTACCGCATGCACTTCTTTTGTGACTTTGTTTTTGTTGCTGTAGCATTCATTCCCTCGGCCTTGTGACGAAACAATGAACATTAAACGCTCAGCTACCTCTGTGAAGTCATGTATCACATTGTGTTTTACCTATTCCTCGAAAGAGGGATCAACCCCGTTTTTAAACTTTTTTTGTAGCAAGCACGTTCCGTGCAGCCGAATTTGGTACGCCGCCAAATATTGCAGAGTAAATGTACGTCTTCCTTGCACATAAAAGCAGTGTGAAGATTAGAAAATCTGAAAAAAAATTGATCGTTATGAGTGATATATCGATAGTTATGCTCTGCAAGTCAAAGTGCGAAAGGCAAATGCGGAGCGGCGGTTAGATGTAATACAAATAGTAATGAATTGTCATGTGTTTACGCAGTCTTCACTTATCGCTGCTTTCAATCACTAATATTAGGACCATAGAGAATAAAAACAATTGTATGCTTGCATTGGCTCTGTTCAGTCAGCATACAACTTGATTCTTCATGGGGATAAGGAATATTACGTGCATTGTCAAAGAAATGCTTCAAGCTTAAGTAAAAGAATTTATAAGTCTGCGTACTGTGGCTCTGGGCCCACGCCGTTATGTACACTAACGATATTTTGGAAACTCTAAGAACGACGCATACGCAATAAGAAGAACGCGAGACAGAAAGTACACTTAAGCGACTACAGCTCATGCATCATAGTTCGAGCATTCTATACCAAAGTTCACGTTGGCCTGGTTTTCTAATAGTTTAGATTGCAATGCTTGTTGGGAATTTTCTCTTCTTATTTGTATGTTGTTGTGCACTTCTTTCAGCTAGAGCTGCATCAGAGATCACCCAAGAGCGCACAGCAGGTGGCCTAAATTTCTTTTTTGCAGGTCACGTTACCATGCACTGCGCCCAAAATCACTTCTTCCGCAAGACATCAGGGTAACAGCTGGTGTTACCGAAAAGCGATCAGGCTGTTCAGCACTTTTCTGTTTCGGATCGAATTCAGCTGGATGTTTTTTTTATTTATTCTCGTCTTTACCTAAGGCAAGTGGGACGTGATAGTGTACCCGTGGGAGGCTTGCTACAAAAGGGGGCGTTGTTTCAAGTGCGTCAAAAGGGCGAGAAACTCGCAAGCAGGCCAGCAGCAGCAGCCGCCCATGCCTGAACTCTTTGATGCACAGAATACGAGGTTTTCGCAGACCGAATGCTCATTTGGGGACTTCCTCTAACATACTGCAATGGGGGAGGGGGGCAGTAGATAGTTGAATTGGAAATGCGGTATTGTTATGCTCAAAACTAGTACGAGGCTTTTTTTCCTGTGAATGCGTCAACTGCTCTAGTGGGCAATACTCAAAAGTGCTCCGCTATGCTTCAACGATACATAAAGTGGGTTACTTGTATGGCCTGACTGCTTTTCATATCAATAACTTCTACAGCAGAATATTCTAGAGACCCTGAAGTTCTCACTAGTAAAGGTAGATGTCATCTTTCCTTAAACAAATAGATCACTTCTCATTCAGGTTCACCAGAGCATGTTGAATGAGTTGAACGAGAAAACGCAGCAGGTTCGGGTTTTGTAAAGTGGATGTATATTCTCACGTGCATTACTCTTACCGAGTCAACTTCCAGGCTCTTCAAACGGTGCTCACTTTACCGCAAGGCAATATAAAGGCTCTTTACGAAATTAAGACACGTTTCGAGACGCTAACTGTGTCATTCAGCTTTGATTGTGCTATCATAGTAAACAGATTATATTACAGGTAGATAATACACCTACATGACTATCGAAAGATGTCGATAAGAACCAAGATATAAGCGTTGTTCAAGTGTTCAATCGAATTCTGTGCTCTTGAGCTTGTTGCACAGTCCTCATTTTAAGTAGTCGCCATCGTAGAGAATGCAGTCGATAAACCTTTCTTTACTTTATGAAAACATCCTGTGAGAAGCAAAGCAGAACACTCACAATAATAAAACAATGGAACACAAGGAATAGCCGAGTGGCCCTTGGGTACAACTATTTGGCTCTCATATATGCGTTAGCGTACACAGCCCAGTGTTATAGATGATGCTCACGTGATTTCGATAGTGTTCGCGACTATCGAAGCCGTACAAGATATCTGACACGAATAATTTGAGACAATATCGAACAAACCAGCCCCGAGAAAAAATTGTTATTGAAATGGAGCTTGTAACAGTTCGTCTGTGCAGCAAAAACAGTCATCGACTACAAGAAACGCTCCTCACACAGATACCACGGCCCCAATAAAGTCACCGTAACTATAGAACTTTTTTTTCTTTCCCGGGTGGGCGTTTGAAGCAGTTTCCTCATTTATTTCTTCCGGAAATAATATGTGTCACCAACTATTTATTCAATTTTGTTATACCTTCGATGTCACACCTTAGCAGACGGTGAAGAAACTGTTTTGATTGATACACTACCAGCTCTACTGGTCGAACAACTAAAGTTTTGATTAAAAAACCTACTGGTCATTCATTCATTAATTCATTCTTTCATTCATTCATTCATTTATTCATTCTTGCATTCAAAGTTTCGTGGTTTTCACTGCATCTTTTGGTTGAACTTACATCTTACTTACAGCTTGTTGGATGAAGAATTCATAGCAAATATTTACATGGCGTCATACGAGAAATTTTCGTTACCTCACTGTCATTTGGCTAAACAAAGAAATATAAAAGTAACTTATTAAAGTCCTCTAATTATATAGGCTGTGACTACAACTACTTAGATAAGCATGTCAACTCTGAGCATATTCAGATGAAGCCCAGAAGCTTCTCACACTTATTCAATCTAGGTGTGCTATATAACAACTTAGCTGATTCAATGTGTGGTAGGCATATGACGAAACCATCGAACACTTTGAGTGGGTTTGAATGCTCAATCGTAGTTCAAGGTAATTTGTATGCATAGTAACACAGAATATTATAGTACTACAGTGAGATAAAAATTCAATTAGCTCTACGCTGCGAAAACCAGACGACAAAAGAGATGTTGCTGGTTTCTCCAGGAATGACACCTTTCTGCTAACACTGTGCTGCTGATAGGTTTTTGCCAACCGTCGTATATTTCTATTTGAAGGGTCCCTACGCATACGAAAGTACATGCAGTTCTACAGAAAGAGATCAAGGCTTCGTGATTTATTTTTATGTTGGCATTCCAATGGACACCATTAGGTAATCGCCACATGGTAAATCTGCCTAAAAGCTCCATATTTTATGCAAATGCATACTCGCCAACTCTGTGCTCTTACCAGTTAACTTTGATATGTAAGGAATAATGTAAGGAATAATAAGCCAATCTTCACGTTTCCTACAAACACTAGATGAGTGTTCTCACGCTCACATATCTTACTGGGCCGCAGTCATGATTGTTAGTCTCAAAAGGGCCGGTACAGCGAGCAGTTCCTAAAGATGGGGCAGGGAGGAAGGTGGTGGAGTTTGTTCAAAATGACAGCTGCTGTTGCCGTTTGTATGAAAGTATTTCTGATGTCGATATATCAATATATGCAGGGTAGTTTCCCACGCTCTTTTAGAATTGAAGTATTCGCTGTGTTTGCAGCAAATGGCACTTTTCATTCATTTCACTTGCTTTCAGGCAGCTTCAATGAAGAAGTATGCGGAATATCTTAAGAATGTTTTTAATACCGCTTTGCGTTTTGAGTTTCATAGGGCTAACTGAAGATCACTCTAAACAAATCTGCGGCACATGCAATTGCTTTGGGTGTGTGGTGTGTAACAATTTATATTTCATACAAGTAAAGAAAAGCAGTTATAATGACAAATGTGGAAATTCTGTAGAGTATTGTTGCTTTTCTATTGTTACTCTTTTAACAAATATATTCTCTGCTAGATCATGCCGCAGCCATAGCTTGGGTGTGCAAGAGATATCTGACTATACTAAACTCTGCTAAAAGAAAGTTTGCAACACGGTAACGCTACTGGATGTTGAGCATCCGATTCTCGCGGGTATGTCACGCGTCCATAGTCGGCTCTAAAACTACACATGCGCGACTCTCCTCCTAGAATCTTTCCAATATCTGCGCGTTGCTCTCGCCACCTCTTTCCTACCACCTGCTCGCACTCACTCCGCCATTGCGCATGGGCGTCCCCACTCCTCCCTCTCCTCTCCTACGCTCCTTGTTTTTCGCCACGCAATACCGACACAGCTAACCTACACTCACTTCCTACATGCGGCGTCTCACGAAGTTGACGCAGGCAGTGTCAGCTAGCGAGTTTCTTGATCGAAAAAATCACAGCATATCCATGTAGTGAATGTTGAGTGGGGCGAAGCATCTCTCAGTCCGTCCACGTTTCTGACCATCCGTTCGCTCTTGCGTCCTTCCGTCCGTTCATTCTTGCTTCCATCCGTCCACCCGTGCGTCTGCCTGTCTGTCCACCCACCCGTCCTCTTTTTAGTCCGTCCCCTATCTGTCTAGCCCGTCCTCTATCTACAATTACCGCAACCCAGCGGACATCCAAAGAAATAAATAAGAGGTGGGTATTCCTAATACTACTACTACATGCATCGGGAACGTACGACCCATAGCTTATGGACCTTCGTCCCATAAAAACTGACTGTTCACTTTGCACAACCACGATGCTCCGCATGACCCCATGGTCACCTTTTGGTATACGGCGTAATTTTTCTTGTATTCTCGCTAACGATCTAACAATAAATCAAAATTGTCTAGTATCAGAAAACTTGATTATTCGAGTGAGACTCTACTTGCAGGCATTACGCTAATTTTGTTATACAGCAAACTGTCGCCATTTTTTCTGACGAACCAGTGGCCATAAGACCACGTGCGAAGTTACAGTCAGTCTTGGACGCGCACGAGGTATTCTCTGTCCTTGAAAAAGTTTGCGATGACCTCGATCGGGAGAAATTTAGGAAGCTCCTCTCAGTCGAGAAATCAAGCGTTGTCGTTTATAGACATAAAAAGCTTTGGTGGTGAGCTCAAAGGGCAACTTGCTCGAATTGGATCAGAAGAACTGATTCACACAAAGCTCTGATAAACCCTGTCATGCTTTACTGTATACTGCTTGGGCACATCCTTCTTTGTCATTAGTGTGAGGCATCTTATTTTTGTCACGTAATTTCTCACGACTCACGAAAATGTTCCGAACAGCCCACCAATATCCGCAAAGAGCTTGTGTTAACGGCTTCAGAAGTTTTGCGATTTGTTCGAGTAATTTTGATTTTGTCTTACTTAGGCCATCAAGCAAGTCACCCAGAAATGAACCAATATTTCGAGAAACTTAAACTTGTAGGTAATCTAAAGATCCACTTCGCTGAATGTCTAATGTGCACTCAGAAAATTGGTTTGGGTGCTAGCCTTTATCGGAGCAGCAATTTACTGTAGCATCGATGCAGAGTTTCCAAAATGTGCCATGAAACAGTCACAACACGCCTTTCGTCAGCTTTTGTAACCAAGCGGGTGCGTTCTACTATTCTAAAGGAAGTCTGTTACAGTCTTAGAAGCGAAATCACGTGGCGAAGGAAAAGTTGTGCGTGCAAATTGCGTAATTAGAGGAGAAATTTCTTATTTTACATTATGACGGTTCTCGCTACCTGTTGTCATTCAAATCATCGAACTGGGTTTGAAAACTGCACCTGACGTGTCTCAGAAGAGTTGTCTTTCTTCTTGTTGAATAGGCGAATGTTCTTTCTGCACAGCGTGTTGAGGCCACTGTGCCACAAAAGCGAGTGAGTTTTCTAGGGGCAGAAAACTCCGTCCTATAGTATTTTCCTCCGACGCGAAAGCCCAATTTGATTGAGTGCTTGAAAAAGCAGCTATTACTGAAAATTAGGTTTACGATGATGCCTGCCCAAGGAAAACAAGAAATATTCTGGCTGACGCTACTTAATTATGTGAACTAAGGCTGCATTCTTCTTTCATGTTTTCCAAAATACCTCTTTAAATGTGTGGAGAATACAGAATGCGTTAAGTATGAAACACCATATCTGCGAAGCATTTTTGATGTATTGCATGCAGCATTGATTCGCGGCTGCTTTTAGTGTGCGCGGCTTTAAGCTTGTCTCAGCTAATGCAGTAGAGCGTTTTTTTGTAGCCATGTGTTATGCCGATGGTTTAACGATAGTGCTTGGCATGCTCCAAGCTTTCATATAAGTGGTGTGGTTGTCCTTGTGAAAACCCCGTCGTTTTTGCTTTCGGAGTGCGAGCTCTGATTACCCGCTTTGCTTACAAATCACTTCATTTTGGAAGAAAGTAGAATTCTTGTGGCGCCATTTAGAGTAAATCAAGGGTTGGGAACATGATACTTTGCACAAGATCTTTCAAACTGGGTTCAGAACTTCCCACTCTGCTACTTTCTTTGCTGCTAAAGCACACTTGGTATGCAAAGAAGCACCTCGTTACAAGAACCACTCGATGAAAATGAGCGTTGCCGCCAGCTGTGTGCCTAAAAAGGGCATACGTTGTTGGAGCTTGGCCTTATTCCCGAACAACCATGCGGCGTGCATGAAGTAATCAAAGCTCTTTTTGATGTGACCGCCGCTCATGAATTGACTTCATCTACAACGCTGCTTTTGTGCCCTGCAGACCGCAAAAAAAGGTGGCTCTTGTAGGGTTACCGCATCAGAATCGATGCTTTTAAAAAGCCGAAGTCACTAGATGATTTCAGCACTGAAGCAGGAAATAAGGCTTTTTATTTGAAATTTCCGACTACATGTCGCGAAAATTCACTTCACGGCTACCCCATTTGCTTTCCTACCGAAGAATGTTAATTACGTATGCTAACGCTATCCGCATTCTAGAAATGTATCGTCTGTGTTTTCATAAAAATTTATTTATTTATTTGTTTACTAAGTGGCCATCTCTAAAAGACTATATCGGCTGGAAACCAGAGTAGTATACCGTCGTGAAAAGCACGATAATCTACAAAAAGCAAATACATGATACAGAAATTAATATGTACAGCTGAAATTATAACAATACAAAATAAGGTGCGAACAAAATATAGAAATGAAATTGAGTAACTATCTGTAACAACTAGAACGTCCAAACAAGCCAAAAATTAACAAAAATTGAAACTAAACGTTTCGGACAGAAAATCGTCTTGCCTAGATAATAGAATTTTCAAAGACGATACTGCAGAAAATGAACAAATAAATCTCGAACCTTAACTGGAGTACTAGAAAACTTCCATAGGCTGAGCATTTCGAAATAAAAGAAGAGAGCCACAAGGATCTGTATAAACCATGTAGTTTAATAGCTTTAGCGCAGCTACTTGTATTTATGAACAGAACTGCAATGCAGTACACAATTAGTGGCAGCGAATTTGAAGGAACACGCCAGAAAGTGTCGGAATATACGTCATTATTCCTCAAAAACTGTTCCTGTTAGTGATCAGTGTTCTCATGCTTCTTGATAAAGAGATCATTTCTCAATATATTTCAAAACTTTAATGGAGAGCCATAGAACCTAATGTTATAAAAAACTGTTTTGAAATGTGTGTTCCTTCATACCTTAAAAACCAACGTCTATTTTTTTCTATTTTAGTAGCGAAGCTCCTTAAGGCGTGTGTCTGTCCATCCCTTGTATGTATGTATGTAGTAGTACGTAATCACCAGTGGCACATACCCGCTCTAGAGCAGGTATGTGCCACAGGAGATGCGAGATGGGAGATGGCGGTACTTCCAGCGTTCACTAGATGGACACACGGATGAATGGACCTACAGAATAGAAGACAGACGGACGGATGGATAGACGCAAGGACGTTCGGACGGATGGACGCACGTACAGACAGACAGACAGACAGACAAACAGACAGACAGACAGACAGACAGACAGACAGACAGACAGACAGGCAGACATACAGTCAGACAGATAGACAGGCAGGCAGGCAGACAGACAGACAAACAGATGGATGGACGGACTTACGGATGGACCCATGGACGGACAGATGGACGCATGAATGAACACACGGATGGTCACGCGGGTAGACGGAAGCAAGAACGAACGGACGGACGGAAGCACGGACGGGCTGACGGACTTTTCACCCTACTCATCATCATTCACTCTGTGAATATGCTGCGTTTGTCATGTCAGTTTAAATATAATGTCAAATGTGTGTTTTTGAAGCGTATCTTTCATCCGCAGCATGGTGGAAATTCGCAGCATATACGAAAATAAACTTAAAAATATGAGAAGGCGTGATATCGGAGCCGTAACCCAACCAAGAAGTACCATCCCTTCGTGATGTATTGTGGGGTACAAAGCGGAAATAGTCCAAACATCTCACTCGAGCCAGCGAGAAAGACGAAAGCTGCGAGAGGCGTGAGCTGAACAGCTGACACTCAGGGGAGACATTGCCTCACCGCCTTATTTGTGTCATATCTCTCTTCGCAAACATTGTTTAGCTTAAGATCTGCTTGTTAACAGTACCGAAACTCCTTTCATATCGTTCTAGTCCAAGACTGTCCATGGACAAACTTTGCGCACGAGAACTTATTTTGCAGCGTGTCCCGGCTCTATTCCTCTATGAAGGTTGCTCCTCGCGCGAACAGCCACTCGTGTAATGCGCTCGTAATCAATTTTATCGGTCGGATCGTCCCGACCCTGAAGGCTTCAGTCCACAGAAATATGTACTTTTTTCGTGACAATGTAAGATGTTTTACTTTGAAGAAACCTTATGCCACTAAATTCTTTACATAGCTATAGCCACAAGCTTCAGCGGATTCGAATGGCAATGCCACCTTTGTGTGCAGACATCGCCAAACCAGCATATAACGTAAAAATGCATTTGGCGTTATTTTTTGGGTATATATCACGCAGTGGCGTGCTTTCGGCTTTGTCGCTCTAAAGATTTTTAATGTCAACAACACCAAAAAGGGGCTCGCAAAACTCACTAGATGATCGCCTTCCCGACGCCGCAGAGTTTACGCTGCGTCGCCGAATGGCACCAGCGCTCACGTCACTGTTCTATATAGCTGAACGCGGGCTGGCGTCACGCCTAATGTTGTCAATAATCAGGGACGCAAAATTGAATGCTCGAGCTAATCAATAACACTCATTTCGAAAAAATGAGGGCACACCTCAAGGCTGTAATTATGCACAAGTGACGTAAGCAGGCCGAGGAGTATTTACACTGACCTCAATAACTCCCGCTGTTGGCCTTTAGCCTGCAACGCAACTGCGAGAATTGCATGTCACAGTGAGACAACAACTAGACAACTATAGCAGGGTAACCATGCGATGTTCGTAACTCTTCAATGCCTTTACATTTACACAGGAAAAAGCATGACTTTGCTTTCCAAATAACTTTTTCCGGTTGATTGTGCATATGTCTATCTGTAGTGGATCTGCGCCAGCCACTGTATGCATTGCAAATGCCAAGCTCACGAAAATGAAAGGAAAGTGAATGGAAGGTAAATAGGCAGTAATTAATCAGGTAGCTGTGATCCAGGCTGCGGCGGCTGCATTTCCGATGGAGGCGGAAATGTTGTAGGCCTGTGTGCTCAGATTTGTGTGCACGTTAAAGAACCCCAGGTGGTCGAAATTTCCGGAGCCCTCCACTACGGCGTCTCTCATAATCATATAGTGGTTTTGGGACGTTAAACCCCCCAAATCAATCAATCAATCAGGTAGCTGACCTTGAGATAGGGTGAACAACGCTCCAGAGTTTTTTTTTTAGCATGGCAGTTTGCAGGGAACTAAACAATGAACCACATTCGTAACCAATTACATTTAGAGTGGCTTGCAGATGATTCAATTGTACTTATTTATATAGTCTATGAGATTTGAATTCTCTTCTGCTCCGTACACCTTGTGGCGATTGAACGGCAGGTGATTCCGTTCGGGTGTAGCGGCACTCTCTGCAGTTGGCTGCGGCTCTCTGCAGTTGGTTTCGTTAGGGTGTGGCGGCACTCTCTGCAGTTGGCTCTGGCGCTCTCTGCAGTTGGTTCCGTTCGGGTCTGGCGGTGCTTTCTGAAGTTGGCTCTGTCCGGGTGTGGCGGCACTCTTTGCAGTTGGCTACGGAGCTCTCTGCAGTTGGTTCGTCCGGGTGTGGCAGCGCTCTCTCAAGTTGGCTCCATCCGGGTGTGGCGGAATTCTCTGCAGTTGGCTCCGGGGCTCTTTGCAGGTGATTCCGTTCGGGTGTGACGGCACTCTCTGCAGTTGGGTCCGGCGCTCTCTGCAGTTGGTTCCGTTCGGGTCTGGCGGTGCTTTCTGAAGATGGCTCTGTCCGGGTGTGGCGGCACACTCTGCAGTTGGCTCCGGCGCTCTCTGCAGTTGGTTTGTCCGGGTGTGGCGGTATTCTCTGAAGTTAATCATAGCTCAGAACTGTGACAAGCAGAGAAGCAGAAATAATTTTTTAAATGCAAATTCAATTTAGTCGGGCTAGTTAAGGCATCCGGCGTTGTCTGCAGCACCGCTCTCGTTCCCTCTCCGTAAGATCAGCTGAGGGCGCGCGCGGTTATCGTCGCCCCTAGCAACAGAAAAATGTGTTGCGAGAAAGTGTAGGAGAGGATAGGTGCAGTGCTTCGCCCCAGAAAATGTGGTGTGAGAAGGTGTAGGAAAGGGTAGGTGCAGTGCTTCGCCGCTATTTCTCACACCGTTCGCTTTTTCTCCTCCCTCTGCCCGACTCTCCCGCTCACTCGCGCCTCACTCTCGACTATTTGCTCACCGGGCACTTCTCAAGAACACCCGGAAAAATTACCTCTAGACGCCGCTGTGAAACGCCAACGCCGAGCCGAAAACGCTAGCGTCCCACTCTCCTGTCCCCTCTCTCCTCACTCTCGATCGTGCGCTGGTGGGGGGGGCCTCTCAAGGCGATGGCAGACGTCGGTGAAGGCGAATGTCTGACGGCTACGTTACCCTCTAAGCCAAAAAATTCATTCGCATTTCCTCGTCGTTCCCTTTGGGGAGGTGGGAAAAGTTTTTGTAATATGGTAGACCTTCTTTTTTTGCGGAAACATCGTAAGCGAATTCGGAAGTGTCATTATTAAGAGCCGCTCAGCAGGGCAGTTTGCTATCAAGCCAATTCTATAAACCGACTTTGAACTGCAGCACTGTCCTAGTCCCGACGTTTCCAAATGAAAAGTTACAACTCTTCTAGATATTTCTTCAGATGAAGCACTTGCAACTATAAACATGAGATAGGGCCATTTCATGAAAAAATGATCATGGCGCTACTTTCACACATCTGAAGAACAGTTAATATTAGCACAGTTTTTCAGCGCTTTCGCTCGTTCTGTGTCTTGCTACAGCAATCCGTAGTTATATACAGGATCCCTTGTCTTTCTCTGTATATATGAGCAATTGTATGACACTTATTGCCCAAGCTAAGCTTCAGCTGTATCATGTAACTATTTTCGAAACCAATGTGCAGAATTAGAGGCTTTACAATGAAAGGATTTCATACAAATTTTTTGTGAGAGCACACGCTTCAGCATCCTGCCGATATGACCTAGGCACACTTGTTGCAATAAATGCCTACCTATTAAAAAAGATACAAACAAAAACACCATGTCATTAACGGTTTATGAAAGGCAGCGAAAATTGAAGCGCCAGAAGTGTATTCCTTTGCGTGAATCGGCCTCGTTTTTTTTCTATTGGCTGGTGATGGAGCAAAGTGCTTTCGGTTTATATGGACTCATTAGCAACCCACAGTGAAAGACTTTTCGCAAGTGGACGTGCTTGTAATTAAACGTCGACTGGTTGCTTGACTGTTAAACGCTGCGTTCCCATTTTTTAACTGTTTTTTATAAACTAAATATTCATGTTATGCTTTGAAGTTGCTTGATCTGGACCCTAATAGCAGAGCGATGTATTTCTTTTTCTGACCATGCTTACTGAGCATCTGCTAACTGTTGAATATATGATTTCTTATTCAGTCGGAAAAGTAGAGGGCGTGTTTAAGGGACAAAGTACGTTAAGACCACACAATAATCCTCCCTCTATTAAAGCCGCCCGGCGCCCCAAGAAGATGTAGATTATGGAACATCCACTACAAAATGGATATTCAATGGTTGTTAACCAGAACAAATGAAGGCCACAACAATGGATAAAGACCGACGTTTAACCATGCACTCATCAATCAAAAGATATCAAAGAAGAAAACGTTAACATAAATAAAAAAGGCTCTTAACCAGACCGAAATAGAAGACCACAGCCCACGATTTAATGCACACTGCTTCGCTCCATCGTCAGCATTGGCTTCGTGGATATGAGTGGATTTTTCCTAAATATGCGTTTTCGTTTTCAGAAGCCCATATGTCTCAAGTGCAGTTACAGGTGATTTGTAGCATTTCACTTACATGGCAGTTCACCAGAAAGTTTTGATAGCCATAAATATTCTGAGATAAAAAAAACCTGGCTGGTTCGAGTTCTCGCGACGAATGCTTGCGTTTTGTTTTTTTCTGCTTAGTCCTACCTTCTCTTGTGTCAGGCGTAACCGGCCAGACGGACAGGCAAGCAGAAATAGGAAAGTGTGGACGCTTCGCCCCAGTCATCCTCAATCACCCCGTAAAAATGCTGTGATTTTTTTCTATGCAATCTCTTCGTATATATTTTTCAATGTCACTTACATGACGGAAGTACGTCAGTGGAGCCGAGGTGGACTTTGGCGTAGAAAAATGTCGTGTTGAAAAGGAAGTTTTGTATAGCACCCTACAATACGTCTTGTGTATAAGTATATTGAACAAACCGAAGGAAATGATAGTTTCATGCCGGTAATTCTGTTAAATTTTCTCCGCATGTGTATCGATCAAAATATCTTGTCGAACCAGACTATACTCGAGTTTCGGTGACAATTGACTGCCAAAGCTTCTTTCTCGATCTGTGCGTACCTAATTTCCACCTCTGCTACCACCAGCGACGCCTATTTTTGGTGTCAGCAGTTTATTTTCACGCCCATACCGGCTTCAACTGAGCAAGGGCCATGGAATAAAGCCCACCCCCTGAGGTGCTCGTGCTGTCCGAGGTGCCAGCTGAAAACTGGACAAAACTCAGCCAGACAATTGACCTATACTTCAAGGCAAATTCTGCAGCGACTGAGTGCTCGAGTGCTGAGAAGGCTGCAATTTTTCTAGATGTAGCAGGTCGGGAAGCAATTGATATATGTAACACGTTTGAGCTTTCACCAGCATAGCGTGATGAGTACAGCGCTACTGTAAAAAAAATTGAAGAATATTGTTCGCCCAAAGAAATAATACCTACGAGCGCTACATCTTTAGAACTCGGCACTAGAGGCACGGTGAACAGTTTGAGCAGTTTTTGTGTGATGTTCAGCTTAAAACTGAGAGCTATAACTTTTGAGACTTAATATAATCATATCTTCAAGACCAGCTTATTTTCGGAATGGCAGACAAGAAACTCAGGGCGCGGCTGCTAAGGAAGAAGGACCTCACACTTGAAAAGGCGAATGAACTATATAGAAAGCTGAAGAGTTAGCTACTAGCTGAAATCAGGCGTGGGAGAAGGACGAAACGAAGTTGAATACTGTACAAAAAAACCAACCCCAGCAATAAGTCACCGTGTGAAAGTATATTTGACAGTGTCCCTACTGTAACCAAAGTCGCGAGCCTAAGGAATTCCCAGCATGGGGATGAACATGCGCCATGTGGTACAAACGCAACCACTTCGCAGCGTGCTGCAGAACAAAAAAAAGCCATCAATAGGTCAACTGTCCATCCGAGACAGAAGCGGAATTCGATGCCGAATTCTAGATCTTGGCCGTGAGCCTGCGGAGTATCGACGGGTCAAAACTGGATAATCACGACAACGCTGTCTAATCGTTTCATACGGACGAAAATTGACACGGGGGCACAGGCCATCTTGCTTCTCCATGCCCTTTTTTTCTAAGGTGAGCGAAGCACGGCGCCTTGTAGGATTTTGCATACTCCTGACGAGCTACGATGGTAGCGTCATAAAACAGTGTGAAACTGTGGCACTCCCACTGCGCGTTGGTGAAACTGAACAACTGACTGATTTCTTTGTGGTCAAGAATGGAAAGCTAGCGCTACTTGGCCTTCAGGCGTGTGAACGCTTCAGAGTGTTTCAAGGGTACATGCAATCAAAATGCCTGCTGATTTGAAGACACAAGTGCTCGGCAAATTCGCGCACGTTTTTGAAGGCCTTGGTTGCGTAAAAGAAACCTACAGTCAGCAGGTTAATGAAGGAGCAAACCCAGCTTCGCTGCCCTCATGCCAAATTGCACATGCGCTTCGTGAACCACTGCGTCAGCAACTGGCCCACATGGAACGTCAAAGAATTATACAAAAGATGCAAGAGGCAGCTGAATAGGTGAGTCCCCTTGACATTTTTCACAAGAAGAACGGCCACTTGCCTGTATACATGAATCCGTGGCGCGTACACCTATGCGTAAAGCGCGAACGCAATAAACTGCTTTCAAGAGCAGAAATCGAGTCTGAGCTGGCAAAGGCGCAAATTTTCAGCAAGCTAGACGTGAGCTGTGGCATTAATTAAAATAGCTGAAATAAAAAACCTCGAAAATCGCCATTATTTCCACGTCGTTTTGAAAATACGACTTTTTAAATCCTCCTCTCTGAACACGCACCGCAAGCGAAGTGTTTCAGAAAGCACTGGGCAACATTTTTGATGGTCTAGAAGGCACCCGGTTTATATCGATGATATACTGGTGTGGAACACAGCGCCAAAGGAACATGAAAATTGCCTTTGAGCAGCACTACTCGCAGCAAAATTTGCAGAACTAACACTGAACCACGGAAAGTGCGTTTTTGGCACAGAAAACGTGAAGTTCTTGGGGAATGCCATTTCAGAAAACGGAATTAAAGCAGACGGGCAGTGAATTATTTGTGTAGTAGAAATGTCGCCAGCAACGTTGATTGATTTATTATTATGCGGTTTAACATTTCAAATCCACCATATGCTCATGGGAGACGCCGTAGTCGAGGGCTCCGGAAATTTCGACCATCTGGTGTTCATTACCGTGCAACCAAATCTGTTCACACAGACCTACAAAATTTCCGCCTCCATCGGGAATGCAGCCGCCGCAGCCGGAATTGGACCCACGACCTGCGGATCAGCAGCCGAGTTAGACCACCGCGGTGGGGCAATCGCCCCCAACGTCAAATATAGCTGTTCAAGAACTACTGCACGCAGTGAACTACTTCGGAAAGTTCTTAGAAAACCTCTTTGAGAAGACTAAAAATCTGCGAGCCCTATTAAACCAAGAGTTTATGTGCAATTGGTCAGGTGGCCACGAAAAAGATTGAGAACATTTGTGTCGAGTGGAAACATCTGAGCGTTGTTGATTAGACCTGTGCTTGCCATATTTGATGCATCAAAACAATAAAAGATAACAGCTGATGCGTCGAGTTTTGCGCTAGGGGCGGTGCTTTCACAATTGCAAGGCAAACAGTGGCGGCCAATTGCATATACGTCGCGGATGCTGCCGGAAACCAGGTACGCACAGATCGAGAAAGAAGCTAGGAATTACTTGTCACCGCAACTCGAGTGTTGATAGGCTACTTTGATCGACAGAGCGAGTAGGATATAAATTGTGTAAAGTCAAGAATATTAACTTTCAATTTATAAGTATAATATTATGGAAAGTAAGTATTTCAGAATTCGCTATAGTGGCATTTCAGGAAGCGAAAAAATTCAGATGTAAATTGCAAATTTCGTATGTTCCTTCCTGTATTAACTGAAGCGTGCGCAGCACCAACACTTTTATTCCTAAAATTTGGGAAAGATGCTACTGCGCTTGCTTAATTTTAGGATGGCCAGCAAGGTAATGTCAGTGAACAGGCGGACTGAAGGCTGTCTCCCACTGGCTTCATGCATAAGTTTTTTTTTAAAAACGTCGCTGTGTAATCTAGGTGCCATATTTGTAGTGCTCGCATAACAACCAGCCAAGTACCGACATTAAAGCAAACATTGCAAACAGTGTAGTTGTTTTTATTTGCACAAAAGTAGCCATACATTAGCTAACTTATTCACTCAACCATAATCTCCTCCTGAATGACATAACCAGGTGTGGTAAGGTATAACAAGTCGATGACAAGCAACATATGGTTGAGAAGAAAGAATAAGAGGAGAGAGAAGGTTTATTACGGTACAGCCTTCTTTAGCATAGATGATCAAGGAGGCGAGAAAGAGAAGCGGGGTTGTCTACAAAATACATAAGGGTGTGGCAGGTGAAGGTGACTGCAACTGCTATAAAGGTACATATGCAAAAATTGAGGAGGGATACAGCGTAAGGGCATCATCAGAGTACTATCAGTGACAGGAGAATATATTGTTTTTATCGCTTCCCTTCTTTCCCTCTGAACGCTGTTCTTCGTAATATTTCGGTCACTACACCCTCGAAAGCTTTGTTTTGTCCCTCTGGTCTCTATAGAGAATCATATTGCTTATCGATGCTATTTACATGACACAGTCTTCCTTCGTTTATGCGATGATCTCAAGTATTCTGTATTGCGTGGTCGTTTTGTCGCTTTTTTAGTTCTAACCGTATTGTACTTTCACCACCATAAACTTTTTGTCTTAAAACTGAATAAGCGGAGCTAATATGGTGAATATTGTTTTTACGGCGCTTGTGAAATGCTTGTTCATGTTACTCACTTTGCTTTCTCTGGTTATCTGATGTCCCTTTTTTGGTCTCCTGAAAATGAAGTTTTCTCTTGCTACCAAGTCCGTTGTCTGCAGGTAGATACGCCGGATAACTAATAGGGGCAGGCTTACGATTGCATCCCGCCACTTGTATTGAGTGTATTGTGATAGGGCACTGCTGCTTATAGGTAACATTGCTCTCTTCTTGCAATCCCGAATACATACTCATATGCAAATTTTTTTCTCGTATGACGCATCGTGCGAGCCCATTGGCTGACAAGTGTTACGAGTTTGTAAACTTCAGAGTTGTGTTCTTTTCTTCTGCCCATGCAGTCAATTACCCCGATTCTGAACGCCGGCTCGTTCAGACACAATTCAATTCAGTCTTTTAAACACATAGTTATTCAGAAGCGCTAAGAGAGTTTGTGCACGCTCTTTTCCTAGCTTCGCAGTTAGAATCCATGCGCACTTTTCAATGCACCCTAAGGAAAATAGGGTTTTCTTCACACTTTCACTGTTTTAATTCCGCTCGGCAAAATCAACATGGACAGTCTGAAATGCTACATTAGCGTGAAGTCGGAATATCGTAGTGTCTGAATGCGAAGCATCTTTTAGCAAACTTCGGCGACTTCGACCGCATCTATCTATCTATCTAGCCACATATGACTATTAGCTTTCCTTGCACTTTCTGTAATGGTATATATATCAAACTTGGTATGGCATAACACGCCTGTATGAAGAGGATAACTGACTTGTCGTTACATAAGAATGAAGATACGTATGTCATGAATGTCAAGATTTTCTTGTCATGGTACTGCTGCTCTTGCAGTGGTTTCATTCCCATGACATATTGCAAAACTGGTATGGTATGACATGCCTGCATGTCGAGCATTAGTGGCATGCCCCAACGTAGACATCATGGCATGCATTTCATGCAAATTTGACTACACGCCACGTTCAAGGTGCACTCACTGATTTCGCTGGCTTTTCATATTCAAAATTTAGTATTACGTGACGTCAATGAATGACAAAGGTATATGAAAAATGATAATCATGACGTGTGTGTCATGTAAGAACATGAATACATGTCATACTCATGATGCGCTCGCCGCTGTTTCACAAGGTTCAAGTATACCAAACGGGTGTTACGTGACGCTAAAGGACGATGAAGGCATGTGACTGCTAAAAACATAAGAATCATGACATGCCTGTAAAGTAAAACATGGCTACATACCACGCTCATGATGCCCTTGCGGGCGTTTCGCTGTCGTTACATGTACGAAATTTGGTATTACGTAGCGCGAACGGACGACAAAAGGAAAGGAGGCGTCTATACATGATAATCAAGACATGCGTGTAATGTAAAAAGTCGCTGCATGCTCCGCCTTATACTGCGCTAGCACCCTTTTTGCTAGCTTCACATATACCCAATATAGTGTTACATGGCCTGAATGGATGACGAGGGTATATGACAGGTGGAAAATGTGTAAACATGATTACATACCACGCTCATGATGGACTCGCGGCTGTGTCGCTAGCTTCACATATACGAAACTCGGTATTACGTGGCTTGAACAGACGACGAAGGTAAATGACACATGCAAACATGGTAATCACGGCATACTTGTCATGTAAAACATGACCACTTGCTACTTCTGTTGCGCGCTCGCGGCCGTTTTGCTCGTTTTACATGTATCAAATTTTGTTTAGGGGACGTGGATAGACGAACACAAATGCCAAGAACAAACATGATATTTATGACATGGAACTCATGTATGGCATAATTGACATGCTGGTGCAGGTATTTCAAACGTTAGTGGTGCCATCGTTACGCGACTATAAACGGCATAGTTGCATCTTAACTAGATACGTGAGTGCGCATAGCATTTCTCCTCCTGTTTACGGGGTACTACGTTCATCCGCCTCGAAACGTTGTGCTGATTTTAAAGTGACATACCAAGCTTCCTCACTCGTGCTTCGAATATCACCAATTACCACAGTACGTTCAATCTGCCGATTTTTTTTTCTTACACCATCGTTAGACACGACCTCTTTATCGGCTGCATCAAAACTTGGAAGCTGAGAAGCCGCAGGTCAGGGCTGTGGAACTTGCAGCGCTTCTCACTTTAACCTTGCCAGTTTTGTGTTGACGACATCAACGAAGTGGTGATGGGCATTGCCGGGGTGCAAGAAAATGTCTCAAGCAAGCCTGAACAACCACGCATTTCTGGTAATGTTTCTTAATGAAGTGTTCATTATTCTGGCTTAGCTCATAATTCCTGCCTATTTTATGTGGAACATTTAAGACAAATGCGCGAGTCTCTTTTTTTACCATTTTTCCGCATGATGCTAAAGTGTCATCGGGGAATGGTAGGAAATATACATGGTTATGTTTATTTGGCTTCAATATACAGTACAAGCATGAATTGATTTGCCGCCAAAACATCGAAATGTCGTGTAAGCAACTTTTAATAAACATCATCCACTCTATGAAATAAGGCGATGCAGTGTACTTTCAGTTATTGGTAGTTTGTTAAATGAAACTGCCCAATAATTGGATCAACGGCCTCTGATATG
Source organism: Rhipicephalus microplus (assembly GCF_013339725.1). Lineage (NCBI taxonomy): Eukaryota > Metazoa > Arthropoda > Arachnida > Ixodida > Ixodidae > Rhipicephalus > Rhipicephalus microplus. The sequence continues at coordinate 123,994,978 of NC_051169.1, forward strand.
AATTGTTTATACTTCAACACTGCTACCCAGTTCATCTCTTGGTAAACGAATCTGTTGTAAATGTAACACATTTTATTACTCCCTTCAAGTTTTGTTTATTGTGTGTACTGTACGTTCAACGCAGTCTTTTTTCCTATATTGTTTCTGCTTGTATTTGACATTTCTAAGTTGACAGTCATGACGGAAGCTGATGAAGTTGCGAACATGCATTTTTCATTCCTTGCTATGTAAATGTTCTCAATTTGTAGCACACTCAACAAAACCCGCCGTGTCCTACTGAATGTGGTCTGTCGTGGTACAGTTGATGAACTTTTCTTACAAACGTACCTACAAAACAGGAAAATTGGCTCCTAAGGGCATAAGCCATTCAGTAACTTCACAATATTTGAACAACCTCACACTTTCCTTTTTTAAACAGCGACTGTTTACTGGAAAAGGAGAAAGCGTGCTGAATTTCAACATATCTTACCAACTTTTATGTGTGACCAAAGGGGCAACTACTGAATTTTTGTAATCCAGCGACCGATCCTCAATTTTAGTTGTGAAACGTTCAGCAAATGGTTAAGGGCACGATGATCGGCAAATAGTTTGAATTATGTACCTTTCATTTGAAATTGAAAAGAACCTCACCACTTGACGAACACTCATTGTCTCCTACACTGTTATGTTGTAGTTCTTTTCTGACATCATGATTTTGTATGAAAAGTAGCCTGTACCCTGGGCTACATATTCCTGTTTTGTGTGATACAAAACAGCAACTGCGCCAAAGTTGGAGGCATCTATAATGAATTTAGAAAGAAGACTGAATTCTGGCAGCGTAAGGACAGCGCTTTATGGTATATTTCATAATTAGTGGCTGCAGGTCTTTTCAAATTTATCAGCCCGAATACAATATGTGTTCTTGATAAGCAAGTTGGTCAATGGTTCCGCTAAGGATGTAGTTTATAAAGTGTTGAAACTGTTCTGCAAGCCCAAGGAAACCTCTGAGCACGTGTGAATATCTGGCTAGCTTCTTCATCTGGGGCATACGCTACAGGAACTCATGGCGCACTTTGTGTGGTCAAAAGAACGCGACCAAAAAATGTTATTATTGCCTTGAAAAACTTACTCTACTTAAAATTCACTTTCAGTTTTGTTTCGTTTAGTGCAATCAAAGCAGCAGTCAAGTTTTCAGAGTGGCAACTTTCTTCTTTCGAGCAGACTAATATATCATCGACATATACACGACCAAATGCCCCAACAAAGGGTTTCAAAACGCTATTCATCATTATTGAAAACCAAGCAGTCGCAAAAGAGGTGTGTCTGTTTGCTGAGTTAGCCCACTCGTGGTGAGGCGCCTCGCGGTAATACAGCAAGATAATACACCTAAGTATACAACAATATACATACAAACTACAAACAAACAAAGAATACTAGAGTACAAAAAGTATCGCAATACAACCAAGTAATCAAAACAAGCCTCTCTCTAAAGAAAGAGCAGCCGTAGTCTTTTCCTCATCAGTCGATGCTCCCTCGCATTTCTTAGAAGAGCTGCCCCTGCCTTGTGACGCATTCATCCGCTGTCGCGACACCGAACAGCACTCATTTTAACACCACTGCTGGCTTTAACCGAAAGGCATCTCTAGTATTTAGCTGTCGAGTTCAGACGAGGGTCTTCTTTTAATTGGCAGCTTGTCTACTTATTTTGCTCCCTCAGGTAGGGCTTGTTTGTTAGATTGAAACAAGTGGCAAGTTTAACGGTAATGACTTCTCAAAACTTTTCCGATTGGGTTTGTCAGAATAACCGACTAGTTTTTGAGGCGGCTGTTTCTCTTACCTCTTGCGAAGAATGACGCCTGCAGGGCATACACCTTAAATTGAAGTTATGTGCTATGCAGCTTGACTAGTTTTCACTGCATTATATCATGTGATCTAAATCAGTCAATCTACGGCAGTGTGACAATATTCAGACAGAAGGGCAGTCTACTCGCAGATTGCGTCAAAAAGCGACAAAAATATGTTAACACAATTGAGCTTTATTCTAGAATTCATCAAAAATTCATTGACGTACTTATTCCACAAAAATAGATGAGTAACTTCCGCAGACAAGAAAAAATGGGCAATTTTTTATTATTTTGGATGACTACAAGATGAGCAAACGGCATCTAAGTGCGCGAAGATTGCAGTCAGTTGCTTTACCATTGCTACAGCGATGTTGACGCATGAACTTCTATGAACGTGTCCTGTATCTTGATCGTCTTCTACAATTTAAAGTGACTTTGCTGACTTGGGGTAGTACGACTGTTTTGAAGAGATGAACTGAAGCACTGAACGGTGACACTAACGAGTGTAAAGAGAAAGACTTTTGGTAGTCTCAGAGGTGGATACTCAGCAGTAGGACGCCACGGTGCCAGCGTTCCTTAGTTTAATTCTGGCGACGAGGCTCTCTAATTCGTGCTGCACAGTCTGCCTGCAGGATTTCCGCTTCATTTCAATTCAAAACAGCTTAAGTAAACTTGGCTCTCAAGCTGCGTTGGCTCTCAAGCTGTGTGGCAAGTGAGCCATCCACTGAATGTGCGTGGCTTTCCCGAGCTAGGAAAGCAGGTAGATTTGAATATTCTAGTAGGGCTTCGTGTAGAGTGCAGCGACAGTGCAAGTGTGAATGAACTTATCAAGAGAACCGTAAAAAAAAAAACAGGGACGTTGAACACTGGCACAGCCTTACCACTGAAGAAGCGTTCTTTAGAAAGGCCGCGATCACATAGAAGCTAGATGATATTTACCTTGGCACCTTGCCAAGAAATGTGCATGGCCTTTTTTAGACAGATCAAATTACAGGTATAGCCAAGAGAGCGAGCCGCTACCCACAATGTGCTCGACAAGCATACAGAGGACGCTGAAAAAATTGCTCCCCCCCCCTCCTCGAAAGGAATCGTGAGGAAATGTGAATGCATACTTTTAAAGGCGTAAATAAATGACGAGACGAAGATTTTTGTCCACCAATTATTCACACATTAATCAACCAGCGCACGATTGAGAGCAGGGCACGTGCTTCACTCAATTTGTGTTGTTGTGTGAAGGCAGACAGGAAACTAGGCGCTTTAAGAAATATATACACAGCGCCGAAGTTCAAATCAAGATGGCGAACCATAGTATGCCCGACACACCAAAATCACGTCTTTCTCGGCGCCTCTCTCTCTGTTTTATGTGACATTGTCCTATAACATAACCCTCGAGTGCTGAAGCACCATTTCGGTGCTGTCTATGATGTTGCTGAGTGATATATCTTAAGTCGAGGTGCGTGAACAATGTTTTAGACAGCGAAGCAGAGGAAGAGGAAGACTCGAGCGAAGCTATCTTGTACGTCATGTCTATCACCTGGCGCAATAAGCGGTAAGATCTCGAATACAGAGAAAACAGTTTTTCAGGAAGTGCAACCTACCTGGTAAGAATCCCCAATAGTACAAGGGAATTAGAAGTAATGGAAACCCAATGATGTGAATTATATAGCTGCCGCTGGGGATCTTGCATACTAAAAGGCTCTGATAAGCAACTTCTCGTGCTTTACGAGCTGTGGCGATAGCATCACGGGGCGCATTCAGTCGTCAACGGCTGTCCAAAGGATGGTGTCAAATGGTAAGTAGGTTGACGGCAAAACCCGAGATATAAATGTTCAAAACCAGCCGTATTGTGGCGTGATGAATCATAGGCAAATATAACGAAAGGCAATTCAACGTCCACATCCCGGTCGTCGAACGATACGTACATAGGGAGCATATCATTTAAAGTCCGGTAAATTTTTCAGCCAGTCTGTTAGTATGTCATTGTAAATATAGGTTTTGTCTCACAGGAGCGACAAAAGGAGTCAAAACTTGGTAAAAGAAATAGCGCCCACGATCTGTGAGGAATTGGCGCGGGGCGCCATGATGACCAATGACGTAATGTGGTAGAAAATTGACAACGTCCGTGGCACAGCTAACTAGTAGAGCCCACGTAATGGTGTACCGAGTTGTGTGATGTAACGCAACAGCTTTTCACTTATTCCCAGAAGTAGACGCAGGGAAAGATCATAGGAGGTCAATCAAGAACAAGCCAAAAAAAGAAATCAAAGGGAACGGCCAGTGGTTACAGGATCCCGGCACTACTGACAAAAGGTTTTTTTGGCGTTGACCCTGGTCGCATGATTGATATGTGGAACTTAACGTCCCAAAACCAAGATATGATTATAAGAGACGCCGTATGGGAGGGCTCCGCGAAATTTCGGCCACCTGGGTTTCATTAACCTGCACCGAAATCTGAGCACATGGGCCTAGAGCATTTTCGCCTCCATCGGAATTGCAGCCGCCGCAGCCGGCAATCGATCCCGCGACCTTTGAATCAGCAGTTGAGTGCCTTAGCCACTAGACCACCGCGGCGGGGCTTCTGGTTGCATGAGGCAACGTAGTGTCAGACTGAGCGATAAAGGCTTTGCCAGTAAAATTGATGCTTTACCCTTTCATACGATCGAGACAGTCCGAGGTGACCGGCAGTGGGCGCGTCATGGAGTTGGCTGATCATGCTCGCACATAAGTCGCAAGGTACCACTAGTTGGCCTATGATTGCTGCTGGCGTCCGCAGTGACACTTTGACGAGTTGAACTGGAGACCGGCATGGCGAAAAACAGCCAGAATTGAAGAAATGCGGTCGAGGTGGGTCTAGAAGGTCGGAGAAAGGATGATAAAGCCTTCAAGGTAACATTGACGAATTGACTATTTGAATCCAGGCAAAAGAGAGCCACTTAACCGCTCGAAGGTGGCCGGAGCGTTTTATAACCCGAAAGGTATGACCCTAAACTGGTGAAGATCATCGGGAGTGACAAAATCAGTCGATTTGTGGTCTTTGTCGCCGAAACCAATTTGGCAATACCCTGAACTTAGATCAATTTAAAATAAATACTTAGGGCCGGGAAGACAATGCCGGTCGTCGTCTATGGGCGGCAGCGGGTAGACGCCTTTTTTAGTGACCTTGTTCAGATGTCGGTATTCAACACGAAATCCCGAAGCGTTGTTCTTTTTGGAAAGAACTTCATGGGATGCCCATGGACTACAAGATGGCTCAATAATATTTTTGGCAAGCATTTTGTCAACTTCCGCTTGAAATATGGTACGCTCGGTTCGAGATACGTGGTATGGCCATCGATGGACACGGGGGCATCACTGGTTACAATGATGAGCTTCACAGCACTGGTTTGACCTAGCGGACAATCACGAAAGGGAAATACGTTCCAGTGTGACTGAAGCACGCAAAGGAGTGCGTCGGATCGCTGCGGCAAAAGATCTGGTGCGAACATTTTTTTTTCACGTCAGGAAACAGGCTTGCTTGGAAGGTCGAGCATGAGCTTAGCACGAGTGTTCAACATTGTGTGAAGACAGAGTTCAAAAAGGCAATTCCGCGCGGGCGCACTTGTTAACACAGAGCAAAGTTGAGCTCGGGAATGCAGGCGCGGTTTGCACGCAACTGAATTGCGGTGTGTGGTAATGTAACACTGTGAGTCAAAAGAGTGGATGTGATGGGCGTGAACACATTGTCGCCATCGAATACACGTTGGGAGGGCGTTACGATGATGCATGTCACAGTTTCTGGTGACAAACGGACATGTTCTTCGGTGCCCAGACGAGCTTAGGGTTGACTTGGTGGATCAATCGGACGTGTTAGGTAAAGTTGCATAGTACCAGCTGAACAGTCGATGACGGCGGAATGAATTGACAAGAAGTGCAAAAAGAGGATCACATCAATGATGCATTGAGGGAGAATGGTGAAGTGAACTGAAGTTTGATGGCTGGCAATAGTAACGCATGCTGTGCAGACGCCAATCACAGTAGCCGTACCACCGTCAGTACCACGAACACTGCTTGAAGGGGCTGGAGTAAACACTTTCTTTAAGTGGTCACCAATGTACAAGCTCATCGCAGAAACATGGGCGCCAATGTCTACCAAGGCTGTAACAGATAAATCATTTACTTCCACATCAACCAGGTGCTGTTTGGTCCGGAGCGTGAACAGAGGATTTGAAGAGCAAGTCGTACCAGCAGCGTCACTTCAAGGAGCTGCAGTCGTTATTTTCCCGAAGGACACTTCCAGGCAGAGGACAGGGACAAAAACGAGGTGGTGGCGGGGACCGGGAATGTCTACGTCGAGGTGAAGGTGAGTGACTTTACTGGGCAATGGCTCTAGTTGTCGGGTCGTCATTAGCTGAGTTATCACGGCGGGGTGGACCCTCGCCAGAGAAATAGGCTGCTGATTGGAGGTTTGGGAAGCTTGGGTTTGCTCGATATGGTGATTTCCACATGCTTCGACAATGACGCGAAGTATTTCCCACTCGTTCGCATCGAAAGCGCATCGGCTTGTCGTCAGGCATCCTCCACGCATTTGGGTCCCGATTACGTGGAGCAGGGCGGCGATAATGTTGTGAGTGGTTCGAGGTAGACGAACTGACAGCTTCGGGATGGTGCACAAAACAGACTGCGTGAATACCCGCGTTGGCTAGTTCTTGACGGGCAATCGTCTCTATGAGCATTATGGTTGGCTGAGGATGACCGGTGCCGGTCCTCTCAAGTTTGCGGGTGATTCGGCTTAGATTTCGTGGCGTAGGATTCTCGTGATGTCACCAGAATGTGAATCGGGCTGGGTCGCTCTACGAAGATCCTCAGCCAGTGACCACATAGAAGGAATGGGAAAACCTGCTGTGCTCGACGGACCCGGCCAAGCAGAAGACCACCACTGACCAGGCTGCCCACGTGATGCCCCTACATGTGCTCATGAACGCATAGCGCAGTTGGGGCATGCGGAGACCCTGAATCGTACGTGCCCGAATTCCTTGGTCAAATAAAGTTTTTACCACCACCACCACCTCACAAGTTGACGCTGCAGCATTGTTGGGAAGGCGCGTAAAGTAGTGGGCAATTCGACGGTTTTTAACTTCTTGAAAGCGTTCGTACTCCAAGATAACATCTTAAATGGTGAAACAGTCTTGGCACTCAAGGAGGTTAAATGCATCGTCTGCTATGCTCTTAAGCACGTGCGCTACCATGTTGGCTTCAGCCATAGCTGAGTCAACTCTACGACAAAAGTTCAGAACATCTTGTATATACGCCAGGTACAACACCGTGGATGTCTGAACACATGTGCCAAGTTATGTACTGGCGACCCGCTCGTAGCCGACCGATTGACCAAACAACTCATGCAACTCGGTCTTGTATACGCCCCAGCTAGTGATTGCGTCCACATTGTTGTTAAACCGTGCCTTGGCAGTGTTTGAAAATGAAAGATGGTGTATGCTATCTTGAAAATTTTCGTGCAAGCACACAGAGATACAAAAGAGAACACATGTTTGCCAGCATCAAGGTTGGATCCCACCTGTGATTGTCACTGACGATCTCGTAGAGTATAGGCGACTCATCCACGTCCGAAGCTTCCGTTCCTGAAAATACGCCGGGATCACAGGGTGAGTGGCCACCAGAAAAGCAGGGGAGGTCTGCACTGTTGATGCTTCGGGCACGGCCGTCGACGAAGCATTGCTGCCGGTAGACATGTTCAAAGCAGTGACTTGGCGTCCGCTGCGTAGGGCTGTCGTGCGTTGTTACCCCGGACGCGTGATTTCGTATAATATCCTAAAAGATGTATAGGAAAAAGGCGGCGCCGCTATTGACTAAAGGAGGTCAAGTGATCTGAACGCGCTTCCAGTTTGTTGTGTTTATTTTTGTTATTTTCATCCAAGATAGCGGCGCCTTCAGAGTGGTTTTTGTGAAGCTGGTTGGTGGTAGAAATTTTTGGTTT